>CAJQUN010000187.1:0-93165 GCA_907163345.1 Haberlea rhodopensis
TTGTAGTCTCCTAAGAAAAGTATGCTCAACTTCAGATCAATAGGCTCGAGTGCAGGGTTGCTACTCCTTAGGCATGCACCAAGAAATAACACTGCAAAATCAACCACAAGATTAGTGAAGTAAAGAAAAAAAAAAACAGAAAATAAGAAAATAAGAGAAACAAATAGCTAAACTACAGTCAACTAATCTCGTCTGATATTAACTAGTCCCCGACAACGGCGCCAAAAACTTGATCGCTATTTATTTAAACAGAAAATTATCAGTATCGATTATACCGCAATGCAGTGTCAAGTTTTAGTATAGTAGATTTTAAGAAAATGTTATCGAACCCACAGAGACTAGAAATAAGTACCAGACTCCAGTAGTTTAACTATATTTAACCTACGATACTTAGTGAGGGTATGAAACTAAATTGACTAAAGACTTGATATCCAACCCAAACAAGTAGTAACGAGAATACAAATCAGTAGAGACAATTATCAAGACTTCGGTTCACCCATGTAATTCCCCACAAATCGCCTATTATTTAAGATTTAAATTTAAACATTCTAAGACGACGAGTTTTCCTAATGCACATGTTATACTTTGGTCAAGCTATAACAAATCTAATATTAAGATGCAACAAGGCAATGTTCATGCACATATTTAACACTCAATATTGTATGATGATTTATGAAAACTACAAGCCGTCGATTTTTGTAAATCTATTGCTACCACACGTGCATTCGATTTACTTGGACAATCTCAATCTAAACCACGGCCTAATTTAATATCGTATTGTAATATCATATCGTGAAGTCAATTACAATATATAAATTCATTCAAAGGTGATCAACCCTTAAAAGCATGAAGAACAATAAATTATGCACATATAATTTTAAGAATCAATCAAAACCTTAATTTAAATCATTGGTTCAAAACATGAGATCCCTAGTCTTGACAACAAAACTTAACCAATAATCATAATCAACTAACAATGTAAAATATTGTCTTGCAACAAATTAAGCATTAATAATATTAAACTAACAAAGAACAAAGTTTAGAAATACGAAAATAACGCTAGATGATGACTTCTTGCGCAGCTGCGTCGTCCCGTCTCTCCCGATCCGTATTCCTTTCAATGGTGTATGATGGTTTGAATGAAGGTAGGAGATGGCGTATGGTGGAGACTGTGTTTTAAGGTGTAAATCTGAGCCAAAAGTCCCTTACAAGTCGTCTAAGTCATCCATTTTATAGTGGGAGAAGAGTTCTCCCACTTTTGGACACAAAATATACAACAAGGAAACAAAATCTAGATTTTTTTGCGTCTGGCGATCGATCGCGGTGTATTGGCGATCGATAATAAAACATCTGGAATTTTTTTAAAATCTGCACACGCGATCGATCTCTATGAAATGGCGATCGGTCGCCAAAATCTTGTGGACTATCGCGATCGATCGCTATGAAATGCCGATCGATCGCCAGTCTTCAAATTCCCTTTTTTAGATTTCGTCATTTCTTCGACGTGTTCGCTCGGTTTGGCCATTTTTCATCATCTTAGCTTATTTTCCTCAACTTTCATGCCCTTCGACCTAGGTTCCTGAAATCAATAACTATATACCAAAAGGCGTAAAATCGTCCAGCAATCCATACAAAAACGCCAATAATTCATAACAAAATAAGTGTAAAAATACACTTATCATTATCCAAAGAAACTTTCCCACTAAACGAAAGGACCCGGGTATGTTTTACATCGCTTGCATCATTGGCAATACGAGAATTGATAGGGCTATGCTAGACTTGCGAGGATCCATAAATGTCACACCTTACAATTTATGGTCAACTAAAACTTGGACCTATGAAACAAATAGTACTATGATCCAACAAGATGATAGGTCAACCGTCCATCCTAGGGGAGTGGTAGAAGATATCCTTGTGCAAGTAGAGAATTTAGTCTTGGCCCTCCGATTTCTATGTCCTTACATAGAAAATTGTGATCCATATAGTCCCATCCTACTAGGGAGATCATTCTTGAAAAATTCAAAGTGCATAATAGATGTTAATAATGGTATTTTGACTATGGAGTTTGATGGTGAGATTGCAAAGTTCAATATCTATGAAACCATTAAAACTCATGAACACAATAGTTACACTCTTGATATCACTGAGCTCTTGCCACATGATGAATTTGGTATTGATCTTGTGTAAGTTGGAAGAGGCTACTGAAAGCCATGTCGACAAGGGCGATATTGAATGGAGTTCTAGTGATAATTTTCACAATCTTGCTGCTTTATCTACACATCATACTATTGACCCTCTCCCTTCTCATTTGCAAGATTCTACTATTCCCACTGTAGCACTGAAATCCCCTCCCGATCATCCAAGTAAGTGAACAAAGGTGGAGGAGGAGCAAGGAACTAAAGTCATGAAGCTGACATCTCCAAGAATAGCAAAGCGAACAAGCCAAAGTTTAGAGGTGTCAAGAAGATACTTAGGTGGAGGAGGAAGGACAGAGTGACATCGCATGATCCACCATGATCATGGACTTACGCTGGGCCGCCAACGTTAAACAGAGGCGCTGCTTGGGATTGCCCAAGGGGAGTTAGTTTTCTTTTTTGTTTTTATTGCTTTCTTAGTTTAATTTCCTCTTCATGCAATTTTGGAATACATTGAGGACAATTTGATATTTAAGTATGGGGAGGGATTAGTAGTTAGTTTGTTGCTTTCATACTATAAAAATACAAATCAAAAAATTAAAAAAAAAAAATTGAGCTCGTAGTTAATGATGATGAACATGAACTTTTGAATCATTAGCCCATGATGATACCAAATTGATATTATACATGCTTTTGAAAATAGGTGAATTGCTAACATTGGAACCTTTGAGCTCTAATGCAAGCTGTACTTTGACATAGTAGTTGAATATTTGAGCGCGAAATTGTCATAACTTGTGAATGTGTGCAGAGCATATAAGATTGTGTGAACTTTGTAATAGTCTTGGAAGTCTCTGATGCATGATAGATCTTAACTACATACTCTTTGAGGCGTATATCTAGACTACTTGCAAACATGAAAATGTTGTAGGCATCTTTGATGTGTTTGAGCCTATCAAGCTCACCATGTAAACAAAATCAACATTAGTGTCACTTTAGAGCTTTAATGCAAAAAGAATGATTTTGTGCTAAGCATACAAGAGACCCCCCATCAACATTCTTTGACTAGCTTATCATCTTCCCTAATGAGCGAAAATTTGAATTTTTATCCATACCTTTAAAGGGAGAATGATGTGTTTCTTTCACATGCAATTGTGTTATCAATGATTCATATGTACTGTTAGCTGTATTGTCAAAAGAATGGAATGCATAGAAGAAAAGGAGATGGCTTGCGAAATATAGAAAACAAATATGACTCCAAGGGGAGCCAAGACACAAGAAGAAAAATAAATAAACCTTGCAAAACATTATATTCTCTTGTTTGATACATCTTACCCTTTCTTTCATAAGCCAATACCTAGGCCAAGCTACAAGCCAATAAAGATCTATTTGATTTGTATTTGCAAATGGCTAAGATAGTAGAATAGAGTGTGCAAGTGAGCTTACACTTGTATTGGTGTACAACTTGAGCTATTGTAGGTATACATTGATTGGATCTATAATTTGTACTTGACACTTGTTTATGACCACACAACACATTCGGTGCTTTGTTGAGTGTGAAATGCCTAGGGATTGAACTTGTTCCACTGTTAGCTTCTTATCACCTTTCATTACTATGCATGCTTATAATTGCTGAGGCAATAAAGTGAGGACAAGTTTATTCATTATGAAACTATGAGCCGCAAAAAGATTGTTGTTTTGGGTCTGATTTACTCGAGGTTGAGCAAAGACTAAGTATAGGGGAGTTTGAGGTGGCTAGAAATAGACACATATAGTGGATTTGATTGATAATGAGTGGGTATATTTTAATGACTAATTTGATATATATGTTACCTAATCGAATTATTGATTGAATGTAGGTGGAATCGAAGAAATCAAGCTAATAATGATGAATAAAGGTCGAGAAATACATTGGAGATAAGGGACTAAAGTAGACAAGAAAGGTGGAAAATTGATTTTGAGGAACGCGACCCATCACGCGCGGAAGTCTGACCCATCGCGCCTGGCAAATAGCTGGCAACCAAAAATATCAACCTTGCGATCGATCGGTACTTTCAAGCTATCGATTGCTCGGCCAAAAAAAATGAAAAAGAAAAGACATGCGATCGATCGCGGGACCTGGCCGATGGATCACCATAGACTTCGAGAAAATATGGAAACATGGAATTTTACCATCTTGGATAGATTTTAACCTATTTTATCAGCCTCCCTACCTTTATACTCGAACTTAAGCCTCAAATTAATCTATCATCAGACTTTAGACCTACTTTTAAATTTTTTTTATCAATTTTTGAAGAAGAAATTGAAGAGGCACGAAGACGGAAGTGATGCTCCGGAATCATGCTACTCCTTAGTAACTTTTGTTTATTATTTTACTTATGCATTTTGAATTTTGATTGTTTTGCATTGCCATGAGTGACTAAACACTTTGTGATGTTTGGTTAAGGAAGACAATACAGTGGAGTTTACGATTCTCGTGTGAGCGATTTTGCTGAAAAATATTTTCTTGGCATAATTGATGGAATTTTTGGTACTTGGACTATAATTGGCTTCTAATATTGATTTGTATGGTTGTGTAGAACCATCCCAAGTACCAACAACTTCAAGGAGATAAAGTTCTTCAACTTCTCCACTTTTGAGATTAAGGTACGTAAGAGACATACGGGCATCGGAGGTAAAACACACTCCTATACTATGACTATGCAATGATTGCATAAATATTTATGTAACAGGTTGATGATGTTAATGATAAGTAAGTGTACGATGATGATTATGATAAGTAAAGATACGATGATGTTTATGATAAGTGAGAATGATGTTTATGATGAGTAAGGATGCTATGATGTTTATGATGTATGTTAAACAATGTTATTAGAAATGGTAGAGTGTTCCGGTGGTTGTTATGGGCAAGCGAGGAAGGTACTTACCGCTGACATAGCTAGCGAGTGTTGGGATATGCCCTAAGACAAGTCATTAGATGATTGTTTAAGACATACAATGTTTATGGTTTTATGAATGGCAATTCATTATTATATATTATTCTTTTAACTGTGCATTGTGAATTAATATATATGTTAATGTCCTTAGAATAATATTGTATTATTCTTAAAGATGTTCCTAGTCAAGTATTATCATGAAAGGGATAATGATAATACGTAGAGACTAGTATGTGTTGATCGATGAATTGTTCATTGATATGAGATATCAAATCAATATGGGTACATGTTAGAGAACGATGTACTGAACAGACCCACCATGAGAATGCAACATGGATAGTTATATGATCGTCATATGCAATTCTCATAGTGATAATAATGTATGTAATCCTTACGACTTGTGATCATCAGAGATCCCAACATAAGGAGTTATGTATCTTGATATCGTCAAACGTTACCCGTAACAGGGTAATCTATAAAGGCGACTATTGGATACACTACGAATTATGTAGAGGGATGTTGACTGATCGAGATAGGATTTGTCCCTCCTATATAACAGGAGATGTGTTTGGCCCTTGATCAAGTGAGAACTAAAATGCATGGCCATGCTCGAATGAGTCGATATGAGATATCGAGCTTATTCGTTTATTCTAGTTCTACTTTGGGATCAAGAAATAAAGATTGGATATACGAGTATGACTATTCCATGACTCGTGTTCAATCTAAACACAAAGGACAAAGGGATTAAGTTACATGATTAACATTATCACAAGTTCTAAAGGTTATGTCGAGTCATTGACATTCTTGTAATTTGGGAAGCATCGATGTGTTGCTAGATACCGCTCAATGCTTGCGACATAAAATGAGATTTTATGTCACTGCCAACATTACGAGATCCTATCGGGTCGCACAAAAGATTAAATCGATAAGGGAAATTAAATTCATTGGATGAATTAATTAATTAAGAAGAGTCTTAATTAAGTGATTAAAAGGTTTTAATTAAATCATGGGTTTGGGCCCATAAGACTTTAAGAAAGTCTTGAACCTTAATTAAAAGCCTTATAATATAAATAAGAGGTTTTGATTAATTGTTAATCATAATTTCATATCATTGTTTGATATCAAACCCTAGCCTCCACTTCAAGCGCCTCTCGGCCGCCTCTTCCTTCATTCCTCACGGCCGCCGTCGGTTGTGCTAGGGTTTTGGTTGGCCGTCGTTAATCGGTTTTGAACCGAGAGCTCGATTTTGGTTTAAGAACTTGTCTAGTAACTTGTTCTTAAATCCCCTTTCGATTTGATCGTGTGGATACCGTAGAGACGAAGGTGAAAACTTTCGTTTGTGACTCGGAGTTCGTTGGACGTGCTGCTCCGTGGAATCTGCTTCAAACACGCTACAAGGGTGAGACACTTGTTATTACTTAATCCGATATGATAACCTATGTATAGATCCCGTGTTAGTAATCCATAATTTTTATTCCGCTGCGTTGTATGACATAAGGATTACTTACAGTGGTATCAGAGCCAGGTTCAAGGCTCATATCGGATTTATGTGATTAAATTGTGTTAATCATATTAGAATTAATATTGCATGCTATTAAAACTGTTTAAATTCATATATGATATGAAATTAATTTTAGTTTATGAAAATCATCGTAGTAATTGTATTTGATATAATTGGCGAATAAAATTATTTATTGAGCATCAAATTTTCGGCCACCACCATCACAAATGTCACCATGGCTAGCCACATGAGGGCTAGGGTTTTCGAACCCTTGGCTCGAGATGGCTTAGTCATTGTGGCTAATAATTGTGCATGGAAGTGTCGAAAATTAATTAGGGTTTAGAACCCATTGGACGTGACGGCTAGCTCATGACGGCTAGGGTTTCGAACCCTAATAGCCGTGCATGGCTCGACCATCATCGCCTTATTTTCTAAAGTTTTGATGCTTGGATGAGTTTTGAACTCCTTGACTCGATAATGGTTCACGCATGCATGGATTAGTAACTTTACCACATGAGAGCAAGGTTTTTCGAACCCTTAGCTCGAGATGGTTGAGCGAACCCCGTGCATGGCATGACCGTGACTCGTGGCTAACAAATTTCGGCGTTTAAAACAAGATGGCTCGATAAAATATCAAAAGGGTGCGAGGCGGCTAGGGTTGGAACCCTAGTGCCGCCGCCGCATGAGCCATGGCTCGGCCATGGGCTAGGGTTTCGAACCCTAGGCCCACTATTGGTCCAGCCGTGGGCCTTTTAGTTCGAACCATGGTGGTTCGTGTTTTAGTCGCTTTAGTTCGTGGCATGTGATGTCCCGAGCGTACGATAATTTTTCAAAAATTATTTTACAGTTTTAATTAGAATTAAATTTAAAATGTTTAGAATTTAATTAATTAAATGTTAATGCATGCTTTATGTGTTGTTTGAGCATGGTGCGTGGTTATAGCCCTTTGACCTATTAGATAGGATTTGTGGATGTTTGTAATTTATAATACGACCTGCGTGTCGTGCCTTTCTCTATTTCATTCTATATGTAATCCCTCCCCTATGTTCCCCTCGAATGTGAATCGAGGAATTCTATATCTTGTAAATAGTGTAGTTTATTTTATTGATGGTGATCAATGAAGATGGAGCATCGTGCCGGGATGAGGAGGCCATTCACAAATTGGAGCCAAGGAAGGTGCTTGTGAAGTTACCTTAGGTTGACTCATAGGATTTTCTCATTGGCTTGAGAAAATCATTAGTAGGGGCTATAACCATGTCACGTTTAATTATGTATGTTGATGCATGATTTATCTTATGTTTTAGTTTGATAATAGTATTACACATATATGTAGATATGTATACAACTATATGTAGTGGACATATTTTAAATTATCAAATTAATCATGAGATCAATAAATCCCTCTAAAATATTAAGTTTTAGATGCCTTCCAAAATAAAAGTACTCGTCAATAACTTCGATTGTACATGTGTGGGTTTGCCAAAGCAAAGCACCGTGGCAATCTTAGTAAGGCGCGAAGGATAAAAGTGATATCCGTTATACTTTAATTGGGTACGACTTAACTAGGTTATCTCAATAGGATTGGGAACCTATAGGCATGGTTGGATTATAATTCATTTGATGAATTGAACAAAGTGTTGTTCGTCCAACTATCCAAGAATTATATGTGATGTAATTGACAAAGTGTTGTCTACCTAAATAACCGAGTCTTGGGCGATTAGCCAAAGCTAACTCAAGATTAAGTGAAATATGGATCTTGGCCCACTAAAGGTTTCGAGGGTTGATATTTTTCAAACAAAATAGTGGGAGTATCATTTAATATAAGACCATGTTAAATGATTTAAATCATAAACTTATTTTGCATATTTATATTGTAGATATCCATGGCAACTAACAACATTACTAGCACTTTATCACTGCGATCGGTCCTTGAGAAGGACAAATTAAATGGGACGAACTTCCTAGACTGGCATAGGAACTTGAGGATAGTCCTCAAACAAGAAAAGAAACAATATGTCCTAGAGGAACCCTTACCCGCTGAGGAACCTCCCCTAACGGCTACAAGAACCGAAAAGGATGCTTACAAGAAGCATCAGAGTGACGCACTTGATGTTGGGTGCCTCATGCTTGCCACCATGAACTCTGAGCTTCAGAAGCAACATGAGGAAATGGAGGCGTTCGATATGATCGAACACTTAAAGCAGTTGTACCAACAGCAAGCTAGACAAGAGAGGTATGACGTCTCTAAAGCGTTATTCCAGTGCAGGATGGTAGAAGGAAGCTTAGTTGGAACTCATGTGCTCAAGATGATTGGGTACATTGAGAATCTGGACAAGCTAGGTTTTCCATTGGACCAAGAGTTGGCCACCGATGTGATCTTGCAATCGTTGCCTGAAAGCTTCAGTCAATTTGTAGTAAATTACAATATGACTGACATGGAAAAGACTCTACCACAGTTGCTTGGTATGTTGAGAACATATGAAGCAAATACTAAGAAGACTAAGGCCACAAATGTCCTTATTGTGAATAAGGGCAAAGGAAGGGCCAAAGCTAAAGGCAACAAGAAAGCAAAGAAGGTCTTTGCTAAATCTAAGCCAAAGTCTTATGCACTGAAGCCAAAGGGAGGGATAGCAAAGGAAGGGAACTGTTTCCATTGCGGTGAGACCGGCCATTGGAAAAGAAACTGCAAAGTATATCTGGAGGATCTAAAGAAAGGAAGTGTGACTTCCGCTTCAGGTATTTTTGTTATAGAAGTCAATTTATCTACTTCTTCATCATGGGTATTAGATACTGGATGTGGATCTCACATTTGTGTAAATGTGCAGGATCTCAAAAGGAGTAGGACATTGGCGAAAGGTGAAGTTGATCTCCGAGTTGGAAATGGAGCAAGAGTTGCTGCATTAGCTATAGGAGATTATCATTTAGCTTTACCTTCTGGTTTATCATTGATTTTGAAAGATTGTTATTTTGTGCCTTCAATTACTAAAAACATTATTTCTATTTCTTGTTTGGACAAGTATGGATTTTCATTTATAATAAATGACAATTGTTGTTCTATTTATTTAAATGATATGTTTTATGCTAGTGCACAAATGGTGAATGGTCTTTATGTATTAAATCTTGATATGCCTATCTCTAACATAAATACTAAAAGGATTAAAAATAATGATTGTAATCCGACTTATCTCTGGCACTGTCGCTTGGGCCACATAAACGAGAACCGCATATCTAAACTTCATAAGGATGGAGTATTAGATTCATTTGATTTTGAATCATATGAAACATGCGAATCTTGTTTAATGGGCAAGATGACAAAAGCCCCTTTCAAGGGACATGTTGAAAGGGCAAATGTTTTATTGGGACTAATACATAGTGATGTATGTGGACCAATAAGTACACAAGCTAGAGGTGGTTTTCAATACTTCGTTACATTTACTGATGACCTCAGTAGATATGGGTATGTGTACCTAATGAAACATAAACATGAAACCTTTGAAAAGTTCAAAGATTTCAAGAATGAAGTACAAAACCAACTTGGCAAAAGTATCAAAATCCTTCGATCAGATCGAGGAGGTGAATACTTAAGCCAAGAGTTTCATGACTATCTAAAGGAGTGTGGGATAGTCCCACAACTCACTCCTCCGTATACTCCACAATGGAATGGTGTATCCGAGAGGAGAAATCGAACCTTGTTAGACATGGTTAGATCAATGATGAGTCATGCAGATCTTCCGATATCGTTTTGGGGACACGCTCTAGAAACAGCGATTTTCTTACTGAACCGCGTTCCATCTAAATCAGTGGAAAAGACACCATATGAGATATGGACTGGGAAGCGTCCTAGTATGTCTTTTATGAAGATTTGGGGTTGTGAGGCTTTCGTTAGACGTCACGCCACTAACAAACTTGGACCCAAATCTGATAAGTGTTTATTTGTGGGGTATCCTAAGGAAACGAAAGGATACTATTTCTATTATCCCACCGAGAACAAAGTAGTTGTTGCTCGGACTGGTGTATTTCTTGAACGAGAATTTATTTCTAGAAAAACCAGTGGGAGAAAAATAGAACTTAGTGAAGTTCAACCACAAGAAAACACTGAACCTGAGATTGAGATGGAAACAGAGCAGGCACCACAAGCTGTTGTGGAAGAAGCACCTGCTCAAGAGACACAAGCCCAGCGTAGGTCTGTAAGAGTACACCGGGAGCCACAGAGATATGGATTTCTTGTGACTCAACAAGGTGACTTACTACTTATTGATGAGGATGAGCCGTCATCTTATCAACAAGCTATTATGGGCAATGATTCTGAAAAATGGCAAGAGGCCATGAAATCTAAGATGGAATCCATGTATGTAAACCAAGTATGGACTTTGGTTGATCCACCTGAAGGGGTACGACCCATAGGGTGCAAATGGATTTTCAAGAAAAAGACCGATATGGATGGTAACGTACAAACCTATAAAGGTCGGCTGGTTGCAAAAGGATTCAAACAAATTCATGGTATTGACTATGATGAAACCTTTTCACCAGTGGCCATGGTTAAATCCATAAGGATCTTACTTGCAATAGCTGCATTTCATGATTATGAAATCTGGCAGATGGATGTCAAAACAGCTTTCCTTAATGGAAATCTGCTCGAGGATGTGTACATGACACAGCCCGAGGGTTTTGTCGATCCAAAGGATGCTGGAAAGATATGCAAGCTACAACGATCCATTTATGGATTGACGCAAGCTTCTCGGAGTTGGAATCTTCGTTTTGATGATGCAATCAAAGAGTTTGGTTTTATCAAAAATGAAGATGAACCTTGTGTCTACAAGAAGGTCAGTGGGAGCGTAATCATTTTCCTAGTGTTGTATGTAGATGACATACTTCTTATTGGAAATGATATACCTGCCTTGCAATCTGTAAAGATTTGGCTAGGGAACTGCTTTTCGATGAAAGACTTAGGAGAAGCCACCTATGTATTAGGAATCAAGATCTATAGAGATAGATCGAGAAGGCTTATTGGTCTAAGTCAAAGTACATACATAGACAAGGTGCTTAAAAGGTTTAGCATGCAAGAATCCAAGAAAGGATTCGTGCCTATGACACATGGTATTTATCTCTCGAAGGAACAGTGTCCTTCAACACCAGATGAGAGACAACGCATGAGTAAGATTCCATACGCGTCAGCTATTGGATCTATCATGTATGCCATGATATGTACTCGTCCCGATGTATCGTATGCTTTGAGCATGACGAGCAGATATCAAGTTGATCCAGGTGAAGGTCACTGGATTGCTGTCAAGAATATCCTAAAGTACTTGAGAAGGACTAAGGATACATTCTTGATTTATGGAGGTGAGGAAGAGCTCAATGTAATGGGTTACACTGATGCAAGCTTCCAAACCGACAAAGATGATTTTCGATCGCAATCTGGATATGTGTATTGCCTAAATGGAGGTGCTGTGAGCTGGAAGAGTTCAAAGCAAGAAACAGTAGCCGATTCTACAACGGAAGCTGAGTATATTGCTGCCTCGGATGCAGCAAAGGAAGTTGTTTGGATGAGGAAGTTCATTTCTGAACTTGGAGTGGTGCCTAGCATTAAAGATCCGATAGAACTCTATTGTGACAACATTGGAGCGATCGCATTGGCTAAGGAACCAAGATCTCACCAAAGATCCAAGCACATACTTAGGCGTTTCCATTTCATTCGAGAAATCGTTGAAAGGGGAGATGTTAAAATATGCAAAGTACCAACAGATGATAATGTATCTGACCCATTGACGAAGCCGCTGTCACAGCAGAAGCATGATCGTCATACTAGATCTCTAGGCCTTAGGTATATGTCTGAGTGGTCTTAGTGCAAGTGGGAGATTTGTTGGGATATGCCCTAAGACAAGTCATTAGATGATTGTTTAAGACATACAATGTTTATGGTTTTATGAATGACAATTCATTATTATATATTATTCTTTTAACTGTGCATTGTGAATTAATATATATGTTAATGTCCTTAGAATAATATTGTATTATTCTTAAAGATGTTCCTAGTCAAGTATTATCATGAAAGGGATAATGATAATACGTAGAGACTAGTATGTGTTGATCGATGAATTGTTCATTGATATGAGATATCAAATCAACATATGGGTACATGTTAGAGAACGATGTACTGAACAGACCCACCATGAGAATGCAACATGGATAGTTATATGATCGTCATATGCAATTCTCATAGTGATAATAATGTATGTAATCCTTACGACTTGTGATCATCAGAGATCCCAACATAAGGAGTTATGTATCTTGATATCGTCAAACGTTACCCGTAACAGGGTAATCTATAAAGGCGACTATTGGATACACTACGAATTATGTAGAGGGATGTTGACTGATCGAGATAGGATTTGTCCCTCCTATATAACAGGAGATGTGTTTGGCCCTTGATCAAGTGAGAACTAAAATGCATGGCCATGCTCGAATGAGTCGATGTGAGATATCGAGCTTATTCGTTTATTCTAGTTCTACTTGGGGATCAAGAAATAAAGATTGGATATACGAGTATGACTATTCCATGACTCGTGTTCAATCTAAACACAAAGGACAAAGGGATTAAGTTACATGATTAATATTATCACAAGTTCTAAAGGTTATGTCGAGTCATTGACATTCTTGTAATTTGGGAAGCATCGATGTGTTGCTAGATACCGCTCAATGCTTGCGACATAAAATGAGATTTTATGTCACTGCCAACATTACGAGATCCTATCGGGTCGCACAAAAGATTAAATCGATAAGGGAAATTAAATTCATTGGATGAATTAATTAATTAAGAAGAGTCTTAATTAAGTGATTAAAAGGTTTTAATTAAATCATGGGTTTGGGCCCATAAGACTTTAAGAAAGTCTTGAACCTTAATTAAAAGCCTTTAATATAAATAAGAGGTTTTGATTAATTGTTAATCATACTTTCATATCATTGTTTGATATCAAACCCTAGCCTCCACTTCAAGCTCCTCTCGGCCGCCTCTTCCTTCACTCCTCACGGCCGCCGTCGGTTGTGCTAGGGTTTTGGTTGGCCGTCGTTAATCGGTTTTGAACCGAGAGCTCGATTTTGGTTTAAGAACTTGTCTAGTAACTTGTTCTTAAATCCCCTTTCGATTTGATCGTGTGGATACCGTAGAGACGAAGGTGAAAACTTTCGTTTGTGACTCGGAGTTCGTTGGACGTGCTGCTCCGTGGAATCTGCTTCAAACACGCTACAAGGGTGAGACACTTGTTATTACTTAATCCAATATGATAACCTATGTATAGATCCGGTGTTAGTAATCCATAATTTTTATTCCGCTGCGTTGTATGACATAAGGATTACTTACAGCGAGGAGATATATCCTCTATCAAGGAGTAGCGAGGGATATCACAGTACCGCTATATGTCGAGCGAGGGGGTCAATTGTGCCGCTGTCATAACAGGACCAGGACAGTTACATTTCTAATTAACATTATTGATTATGGACATATAAGTGAAGTACGATTTTAATCATTTATGTCAAGAACTAATGATTATATGCATGAATATGAGACAGGGACAACAAAAGTGGGTTAATGCGATTAACTAGGAAGTATATGTTAATGATTATTTCATGTATTTATTTATACGCCATTACCTTATGATGTTAAGTAATGATGTACATGCTCATGATGGGTTGTTCCTGTAGGTACACTTTTGGACTGAAGGGCTAAGGGTCGGGTTGAGGCAGTGAGCTACGAGGAGCATGAAAGAATTTAGGATACAGGATTTTTGAATAGTCTCTACTCTAGGAGTAGTGTAAATCTATAGCTTTAACATTCATTATCGAGAATGTAATTAATTAGCTTTTGGAATTTTATTTTTGGCCTGTAATCCTATTAGCTCAAGGCTACAATCGGAACCCTAAGATGTTATTAATGTATGTTTAGTCCATAATTCGTTATTATAATCATGTTAAGTTAGGAAGACCCTACATTTATATTTGGGCATGTTTATGCATGTGGTTCATATTGATGTATATTGTTATACTAACATGCTTATTGTTGCTTATGTTATCTAACGGTATAGCGTATGCATTGTTTTGGAATTGTTGTTAACCCTTGTGTTACAGCATGTCGGCTATGAACTTGGGGAACCTCAATGAAGAGGTAGGTGATATAGGGAGCGTGAATGCAAGTATTGGTCAGACAAATCCTTTACCTCCACCGGCTGTGGGCGTGGAACCGGTAGCCCAGTTGTTACTACGAGGGGAACTTAGTCTGACTCAATTCCTGACTTTCCACCCACCCCGATTTGAGGGGACCGAGACAGGGGAAGAAGCTGAGGAGTGGCTTGAGAGACTGGAGCAGATATTTGTGTCCGCTCCTTGTGCTCGGATGGCGTGGCTGAGGTTGGCGGAATTCCAACTAGCAAAGAAGCCTTCCATGTGGTGGAAGACGACGGTGATGGAATTGAGGGCTCAGGGTATGTTGATTGATTGGACTCTCGTCAGGACCCGGTTTCTGAACCGGTATTTTTCTGCTGCTGCGAGACAGATAAATGAGGATGAGTTCACAAACTTGAAGCAAGGAGGCATGACTATATCAGACTATGACATGCACTATTCTTCACTATTGAGGTATGTCCCTCATATTACCACAAACAAACATGCAAAGATAAGACACTTCTTGAAGGGGTTGCGGCCGGAAATGTTTGACCGGGTTATCACCAACAACCCCACTTCTTTCGATGATGCTCTCACTAGAGCAGAACTGGCAGAGATTGGAGTTGAGGCATATCCTAATGCTGTACCCCACATGTGCCACCGCAGAGGCAAGTTACGGATAGCTTGAGGCCACGAGGGGAGTCATTTAAGCCTCGTGGAGCTTCTTCATCCTCTCGGTTCAGTGGGAAGAAACCTTTTTAACCGGAAACAGGAGAGTAGGAAGAGCAATCTATTGGCCAACCGGGGACCCATGCAAGTGAATAGAAAGGGGGAAACAAGGTGTGACAATTGTGGAGGGCCACACTCATCGATCAACTGCCCAGCTTGTTACAGTTGTGGTAAGATGGGCCATATCTCTCGGTATTGCCCCACTCGGGGAGGACAGCTAGACTTTCAGTTGAATAGGCCGAGATTTGAGGATATGACAGTGCATCAAAGGCAACATATTATGCCTCGACCATCGGGAGGTCAGACAGTGGGACCATCCAAGGGACAAGTGTATGCACTGACTAGAGAGCAGGCCCAGGCAGCCCCGGATGAGGTGATCGCTGGTACGTGCCATTTATTTACACACCCTGCTTTTATTTTGATAGATACAGGTGCCTCCCACTCTTTTGTATCTGTTGGCTTTGTGGAGAGACACCATATGTGCACGTATTCGTTACCCACGCCTCTTATGGTCTCGACACCCACCAGAAGAAATGTTGTTGCTGGTCAGTTTCTTGCGGATTGCCTCATTTATTTTGAGGGCAACGAGTTGAAGGCAGATTTGATCGTGTTGGGTATGTCAGACTTTGATTGCATTGTGGCATCGACATTCTGAACAGATATCAGGCAGTCGTGGGCTGTCGGTAGAGAACGGTTCGGTTCAGATCTGATATGGGAATACAGTGGACTTTCTATGGGAACGGTTCTCGTGCGAAGATTCCGTTGATATCAGTGATCAAAATGTCCCACTTGTTGGAACGTGGTTACAAGGGCTATCTTATCTATGCCGTGGACACGACGGAAAAGAATAAAGAATTGAGAGTGGAGGATGTACCCGTGGTAGCAGAGTTTGCTGATGTGTTCCCGGAGGAGATCCCAGGATTTCCACCGGCTAGAGAAGTCTAGTTCGGGATTGAGTTATTACCGGGGACATCCGCTATCTCTCGTGCCCCTTACAGGATGGCACCGGCAGAGTTAAGGGAATTGAAGGAGCAGTTACAGGAACTCCTTGAAAAAGGATATATACGCCCTAGCATATCGCCATGGGGAGCACGGTCCTTTTTGTGAAGAAGAATGATGGATCGATGCGTCTGTGCATCGATTACCGACAACTGAATAAGGCCACGGTGAAGAACAAGTATCCTCTCCCAAGGATTGACGATTTGTTTGATCCGTTGCAAGGTACAAAGCTGTATAGCAAGATTGATTTGAGGTCAGGGTACCACTAGATTTGGGTCAGAGAGGAGGATGTGCAGAAGACAGCATTTCGGACTCGGTATGGGCACTATGAGTTCCTAGTTAAGCCGTTCGGTGTGACGAACGCCCCGACTGTCTTTATGAGCTTGATGAACAGAGTGTTCAACCATATCTTGACCAGTTCGTCATAGTGTTTATTGACGACATACTCATCTACTCTCGGAGTGAGGAAGAGCACGTGAAACACTTGAGGACAGTGCTCCAGATTCTCAGAGATCATCAGTTGTTTGCCAAGCTCAGCAAGTGTGAGTTCTGGTTGAGCATTGTAGTGTTTTTGGGGCATGTTATATCTAGCAGTGGGATATCGGTGGATCCCAGGAAGATAGAGGCTATGATGGAGTGGGCT
The DNA here is from genome assembly GCA_907163345.1 of Haberlea rhodopensis. Lineage (NCBI taxonomy): Eukaryota > Viridiplantae > Streptophyta > Magnoliopsida > Lamiales > Gesneriaceae > Haberlea > Haberlea rhodopensis. The sequence goes on from CAJQUN010000187.1 coordinate 17,098, forward strand.
GCAACCACTTCCGTACCCGAGATACGGAGCTTTCTTGGTTTGGCCGGATATTATCGACGCTTCGTCGAGGGATTTTCAAAGATCGCCAAGCCGTTGACTCAGTTGACCCAAAAGGGAGTACCATTCTTTTGGTCTGAGGCTTGTGAGGAGAGCTTCCAAGAATTGAAACACCGATTGACGACGGCACTTGTGTTGGTGATTCCTACGGAGAACACGAGGTTTGTTCTCTATACCAATGCATCACTTCAAGGCCTTGGGTGTGTATTGATGCAAGATAAGCATGTGGTAGCTTATGCATCGAGGCAGTTGAAGCCGCATGAAACTAGATATCCAGTCCATGACTTGGAGCTAGCGGCTATTATTTTTGCCTTGAAAATCTAGAGGCATTATTTGTATGGTACGTCGTTTACCATTTACATAGATCATAAGAGCCAGGAATTCTTGTTTACTCGGGCGGAGTTGAATATGTGTCAGAGGAGATGGATGGATTTACTCAAGGACTATGATTGTGAAATAGAGTACCATCCGGGAAAAGCAAACTTGACAGCAGAAGCCTTGAGTCGGAAGGTGAAGAGTACTGCTGAGGATGTCATGCAATTGTCGGCCTTGATGACTTCCTATTGCCATCTGGGCTATGACTTCGATGTTGATATATCACCAGTACATGTATCGACCTTATTAGCTGAGCCATATATCTATGAGAATATCAGGAAAGCTCAGAAGACAGATGATGAGGTTCAGAGATGGTTATCATTAGTACATCTTAGACAGCCATCAAAGTTCAGAGTAGCTGAGGACGGATCCTTGAGGTTGGGTAGCCGTAGGGTAGTTCCGAGTACGCCGGAGTTGCGTAGAGGAATCTTGGAGCGAGCTCATAGCAGCAGGCTTAGTATTCACCCAGGCGGGAGAAAGATGTACAAGGATCTGCGTGATCAATTCTGGTGGAAAAGAATGAAACGGGATGTGATGACATTCGTTAAGATGATGCTTGATCTGCCAACAGGTGAAGGCAGAAAGGCAGAGGCCTCGTGGCGAGCTGAGGAGCTTAGAGATACCGGAATGGAAGTGGGAGCATATATCTATGGACTTTGTGACCCACTTGCCGAGGACTACTGCTGGTTGTGATGCCATTTGGGGGATCGTGGATAGGCTGACGAAGGTAGCTCACTTCATTCCCTACAGCATGACGTACACATACCTGAGGATGACTCAATTGTATGTCCGGGATATAGTGAGGCTACACGGGATTCCAGTGTCTATTGTATCTGACAGAGATCCGTGGTTTACATCTCATTTTAGAGGTGTTGTGCGGTTTGGTATGCGTGAAAAATTATCTCCGAGGTATGTGGGACCATATGAGATTTTACAGCGCATTGGTACATTGGCTTACCGTTTGGCGTTACCACCGTCGTTATCCGGTATTCACGACGTATTCCACGTATCTATGTTGCGGAAACATGAGCCGGGTCCGTCACATGTGTTGAAGACTTCTGAGGTACAGTTAGATTCTGATGTGTCCTATGAGGAACGGCCAGTCAAGATTCTGAATAGAGCTGATCGCAGACTTCGGAACAAAGTGATACCGATGGTCAAGGTTCAGTGGGATCGCATGGGTGTCGAGGAGGCCACGTGGGAGACGGAGCGGCATATGGTGCAGCACTACCCGGAACTATTTTCTGGTATGTGATTTACGTTTAGTTTCATTGGGTAAGTGCATGCAATTTCGAGGACGAAATCTTATAAGTAGGGGAGTACTGTCCACCAAGTTCCATAGGATTGTCCACCAAGTTCGCTTCAAAGATCACAACGGTTAACAATAGATCATTCAAGTCATAAGATCCGATCATGTTTCGGTCACATTGTGATATCCCCGAAATAATTAATTGTAATTTGGGCATTAATTATGATTATGTGATTATTTATGGTGATTAATTAAATTATGTGTTGAAATTAGTTAATATGGTGAAATGCTTTGTCATGAGGTGGGCGTGACTTGGTAATGTATTTCAGGGTACATGTAATGCATGTTGGGAATTTGGGTGCTGGCATGGTTTATTTGTGTAAGTTTTACCGGGTATGCCTTATATACCGCTTTTGGGCAACCTTCTCAACAACTAAGAGTGAATAAAGATTATTTTGGTGAATCATGTTTTGTTTGAGATTATAGTGCATTTTACTTTTAAATATCATGTTGGGGTATTTTATACATCATGTTAATTATTGGGGTACATGTTTTAATTACAACCCATTTATACCCCACTACCCCCACCTTACCCTTCACTTTACCAATCCCCAAATCACTCTTCCAAACCCTATCCCCAACACAATTTTCATCCAAGCCAAGGAGGAGGAGGAGAAATCCTTGTAAACTCTTCATTTGTTGGAATCTTGATAGGATTTGAAGTCCATTAGAGGTATAAATTCCTCCTTGTTAATTTTTTGAAGATTGGGTTTGAAATGGGTTGGTATTTTGGGGTTTATATGGGTTTGTTTTTGGGTATGTGTTGTATGTGGTTGGGTTATGATTTTTGAAGTGTTCCATGTTGGTTTTATGGAGTTATTATGGTATTGAGTTGTTGGGATGATTTGGTTTGAAGGGTGTGTAGTGGAGCTTTGGATTTATGATAAAAAATGGTGAAATCGCGTGTGCAGACCGTGGCGATCGATCGCCGTAAATGGCGCGAACGATCGCCGAGGGACAGTTTAAAAATCTGGTGCAGGCGATCGATCGCCGTAAATGGCGCGATCGATCGCCTCGAGCCAGTGAAGTCTAGCGATCGATCGCAATGTTAAGGCGATCGATCGGTAAGGCTCGCGATCAATCGCCTCGACACAGCGATCGATCGCCAGCAGCCAATTTTTGAGAAATTGATTTTTATGTTGGATTTTTGGTATTGGACTATTATTTGGCTTCTAATATTGGATTGTGTGATTGTGTAGAACCATCCCAGGTGGCGACACAGCCAAGGAAGTGAAGTCATACCAAATCCTACTTTTGGAAAGGTACGTAAAGAGACGTACGGGCACCCAACGGTACATGTATCTTATATACTCACTTGAATATGCATTGTGGATGCAAGTATATATGGAATTGTGCATTGTGGATGCAAATACATGTTGAATTATGCATTATGATTGCATATGTATATGATGATTGTTTGGTGCACATCCCATGAGTCATGGTTATATAGAGTGATGCTTTTAATGCTTTGCCGCTGTCACTTGAAGCGATGATAGAATACTTGCCGCTGTCATATTGTAGCGAGGAAAGAATATTTGCCGCCAAATGTTGAAGCGAGGGTATTGCCGCATGTCGCATTTGCGCGAGGTTATTCAATGCCGCTAATATGTCGAAGCGAGGGGTATGAGTGCCGCTGTCATGACAAGCGAGGTGCATTAAAATACACTATTATAACAGACTAGGGATTTGTGATTGGTGATAATGAAATGGTGTTATGTCATGACATGTGTAGAACCATTAAATAATCTATTGATTATACTCATGAGTTATGGTACAGGACAACCAAAAAGGGAGCGTTTAACATGCATGGGAAAAACAGGAAGTGTTTTATTACGGTTTATGCATTACGCCTTATATTCATAATGTGTTGAATATGAATTATTATATGCTCATGTTTTGGGGGTTGTCCTTGTAGTTACATTTTGGCATGAAGGGGCTATGGACTGGTTGAGGCGGTGAGCTTGTGAAGAGCGCTTTTGATAAGGAAGGACATGATTATTTTTGTATAGTGTCTACTCTAGGAGTAGTGTAAAGCTATAGTGTATAACATTCATTTGTTATAGAATGTGATTAATCCATTTGAAAGTCCTTAACTTGGCATGTAATTCTTAAGGCTCAAAGTCTCAACACGAACTTTTATACTCTGATAATGCATGTTAGCTCTAATTATGCCTTTAATCCGCACTTAAGGAACTAGGGTCCTTACATAAGGAACTAGGGTCCTTACACACATTTGACTTGATCTTTTGCTTTCCCACGAGTTTCTTTGTTACGACAATCATTTGCCATGTGATTGGGCTTTCCACACTTATAGCATTTTCCTTTGAACTTTTTCGCCTTGCCACTGTTGGTGGCCGTACCGTCAAACTTACGCTTTGATCCGGTTCTTTGTTCAACTGGGTTAGCCCGTGGTTCCATTTGAAACCTACCCGCCTTCCTCTCGGAAAATTTGTTGTCCTCCTTGATTCGTAATCGAACCACAGATCTTCAAGACTCATCTCCTTTCGTTTGTGTTTCAGATGGTTCTTGAAGTCTTTCAATATAGGAGGCAATTTTTCAATCATAGAGGTGACTTGGAATGAATCACTTAGACTCATTTCTTCCGCAAGAATGTCATGCAAGATCACTTGTAGATCTTGTACTTGCGCCATCACAGGCTTGATATCAACCATCTTGAAATCCAGGAACTGTCCAACTATGAATTTCTTCATGCCGGCATCCTCGGATTTGTACTTCTTTTCCAGCGATGCCCATAGTTCCTTTGTTGTTTTCACAAGACAATAAGCATTATATAATTTATTGTCGAACCCATTTAGGATGTAGTTCTTGGATAGGAAGTCGCTTTGATTCCATGCATCAAGTGTCGCCCTCTTTTTGGGTCACAGTCTCTCATTCTTCAACCGTAGGAGGCTCCTCGGTTAAGAACCTTGCCAAACTCAGTGTGGTCAAGTAAAATAGCATCTTTTGTTGCCACCGCTTGAAATCGTTCCCATTGAACTTTTCAGGCCTTTCACCATGATGAACAGGAGTCCTTGTTGCACTCGATGAAGCCATTTGTATTGTACGATATTGTCTTAAGATTGTTGTGAATATTTCTCTCAAAGTGTATCTCAGGAATAAAAATAACAATGGCTACAAACAAGTTTTATGTCGAGACGAGATTTGTAATCTCCGTCATTAAGACAATATTGCCCCGCTATGGTGCTAACGGTTTCCTATGGCAATTTGTCTCCCAAGATACAACGACTATGACTTGTGATAGGAGCACTCCAATCACAAGTTTTCAAACCACAAAGGTTCAAAGCACCAAATTTGATGAACAACAAATGCTCTCAAATTTCACTTAGTATATGATGTAGATTTCGAAAATCAATTTTCAAAACAAGTGGGGTTATGTGTATATATAGTGAACCAAAAACAAGTCCGAATGGACACAATTTGGTGGCACTAAATCGCCAAAAATCGCACCCTAAATGTGAATGGACATACCATTTCATAAAACAGATACAATGCTCGATCGATCGAGCTACTGTTCACGAAGGCAACAATTTCTGGCCCGCTCAATCGATTGAGAATGTTAATTTTTTTTTAATTCATTTCGTTTTCCAACAATATTTTTCAGTATTTTATTGTCTACCCATCGATCGTAATTGTCTACCGTAGATCGGTAGCCATTAAATTTATTTTTCACTTCACGGGGTCACGCAGTCGATCAGTAAATCTCTACGATCGATCACGAGAGCTTGAACAATTTTTCCTAATAAACAAGTTATAGGTTCAACACAATGGCTCACTTAATCTTGATAAATAAATTGAGTTCCTCCTGATAAAACAAAACAAAGTCAAACTAATGTTTAAAGAGAGAGAAAAACTCTCGGTGTCAACTCCGATTGTAGATCATCGCTTTCTCCCTCGCTTCTTTCTTGATCGCCTCTTCAATCTCCTTGTTGGGTTGTTCCAAAGCCTATGATGAATTTGTGGTATGAAGGTGGATGATGGTGAATGTGGAAGATGGAAGATGGAGTGGAGGCTTGTCCTAGGTCAAATAGTATGAATATATTCTCCAATTTTCGTGCAAGATAGCCCCTTATATAGTAGGTTGGACAAGGCCCATGAAAGGAAGCGTCTTTGTTGGATTTACGCTCTTGGGAAGGAAATATTTTTCAGTATTTTCTGTCTACCAATCGATCGTAATTGTCTACCGATAGATCGATAGCCACTAAATTTTATTTTTCACTTCACGGGGTCACGCAGTCGATCAGTAAATCTCTGCGATCTATCACGAGAGCTTGAACAATTTTTCATGGTTTTCGCTTCTAGATTCGACATACTAGTTCGGTTGAGTTATTTTTCATCATTTTTAGCTCATTTTCTTCATTTCCACGCATTTCGACATTGATTCCTAAAACATGTAAATTAATACAAAAAAAATGTAATATCATTCAAGAATCATATTAAAATATCACTAGAAATATATATAAATATAATTGGAAAAATGGCACTTATCAGTATTCAGTTAAATACTATGCATTCATTTTACGAGGTGGTAGTTAGTTTGTAACTCTAACTATTAGTTTGGGAAGTTAAAAAGGAACGCTTATGGTAACAAACACTCATTCATTTTGTCAATAGTATTGAACTCAAATCTCTCATTTCTCTCTAAACTTTCTGCTCAATTCTTCCTCTTTCTCTTGAATATCCTTGGAGGTTGGCTGCCTCGAATAAGCTCGCATCATTCTATGTCTTGAACTGGATTGAAAACATGGTGTTTCCTTAGGTTTAGAAAAATTTGGGGTTAAGCCGAAAGTGCACATCGATGTGGTTCCATAAGTAATAAAAATATTCCCAGCTATTTTTGGGAGAATAGGAGCTCGAATCAAATTTAATGAACTAAACAATATAAGTGTTCTACCACTAGAGGATTAGAGTGGTGTGAAGTTTTGGTGCTGCGACAGACATTTTTGTTCAAAGTATCCCTACACTGTGTTTTAGAGAATTAGTTCTCTCGAGAACTAAGTGTTGAACCTGATTGTAACAATAAATTCTTTATTGTTGTGGAATTAGGTGCAATTCCTTGCTAATGAATTCGGGTGAAGAACTAGCATATTTCAATTTATTTTCCTGAATTTTGAAACAAATGGAAGAAACAGGAATGAAATACTACTCTAAAGAAATTTGTTAATTAAATCAATGATTTACAGATTGAAAGAAATCTTACTTAATTCTAATAAAGATGCTATAAACTTGATACTAGCCAAATTTCAGTCAAAATTTTAAGTACAACGCTAGATTTTGTGCAAGCCGAAGTCCAAATTAATGCTCGAGTTTAGCTTGAATAGAAGCCGCTTGTACCATGCAAATGACCTCTATATAATTCGTTCAAAAATATATGTCCAAGCCGCCTTGAGTATCACTTGGATGCGAGTCGGATAAAATCTTATTGAATTTGAATATTATTCAAATCTATATCTATATCTTTATAAAACCCTGAATCTAAGGATACAAATTTCTAATTGGATTAACAATATTGTCCTTTTATTCCATAATATTCTATATAAATAAAAAAAATAGTTACAAATATAAATGTAAAAACAGATTATCAATCAGGGACGTAAAACAAAATCGAGTCATTATAAATGACTAAATAAATGTTAGCTTATGAGCATGCCCAACGTTGAAAATGATTGAGCAATATAGGACATTGTGGGAAAATGAACGGGAAATTAGATGAACAATATTAATAAACAAGAAACAATACAACATGAAAATACAACACATTTTAATAAAAAGTTACATCAACAAACAAAAGATCATGAGTATAACAAATTTATGCGATGTTTCAAGTATTAATTAAATTTATTATGTTTCGATGATGAGATTTATAAAATTAGTTTAAAAATCCATTCATATCTAATATAGAATTTTATAGTTTATTGCATATATAATTATATAATTATATCTATAACTATATAATAAGTGTCTAAGAGTTTGAAATAGTACTATTGCAAGGAATAGTAATGAATAGTAATGAATAGTAAATCACAATCTATTACAATTTTTTTTTAAAAAAAATGTTTATTTTTTTCAAAAAATTAATTTTGTTAATACGCGGGTTTGACCTGAACCGACTAGAAAAAAATATTTTAATCGATTGTTGATGCGCGCAACTTCAATTTATAGTAAGATGAACATCATGTTTTTTTTTAAAAAGTTAGAGTCAGCCCTTTGGTTATTTTTTCTCCATCATACAGTAGTATGCTTGCTTTAATTTTTTTTGTTGATGACAGGATTTGACCTAAACCGACTAGGAAAAAATATATCTTAATCGGTTGTTGATGCGCACAACTTCAAATGTTTTTTTTTAATTCAATTACAGTAGAATGATCGTTTTTTTAAAAAATATTCATAAAAATAAGTTATTTGAAATGTTATTTTCGATAAAAAAAATTTTAATTGACCAACATGCTGATACTTGGTACCGTGCCTTAGACGGTGCCAATAAACTAGTATATTAATTTGTACCGTATAAAGTACGGGGTTAGTAGCTAGAAATTTCTCGTAAAAATTTGAATCAATAATGGCATTGGAAGTTCCGAGCGTGGCTTGGTAAGATATTGTGAGAATTGACAATGACACAATAAATTAGTAAACCCAACGGTCTTCGTACATATATATACACGCGCTTTCTTCAACGTTTTCTTCTAATTAGTGTTAGTATACCATTCCACAGAAAATTGGTGAAAATAAGACGAAAAAACCAAAATATTTTATTGCCATAGCCTTGGGTCCCCCTCTTTCCTGGATTTTACACTTACGTACAGTGCTATTTTGTATATGTGTATTTTCTTTTATATTTTGATTTATAAAAAAAAAAACAATCTTGAACTTTTTTTTAAGCTTTTCTAACCTACATATAAATACACTAGTTAATTTGGCACCGCGCAAGGCGCGTTGCAAATGAACTTCTAATCTGATATATATGTCCAACAAAGCGTCCAACACAGGTTCAACAGACAGTTCAAAAGGATAAAAAGATGGTTTATACATACATAATCGTACATAAATAACACCAAACAGGTAAACAAAAGTCAGTCACAACAGTGCACGATAGCAAGAGTTGGCATCGGATATCCTAGTAGGTCTCAATAAACTCCTAAATAAAAGTCATCTACAAAAGTGCATTATAGTAGTAGATGACATCAAATATCACAACAAAAGTGATTTCAACAAACTTCAAAACCAATCAAAAGTTATTCGCAAGAGTTTTCAAAATGATGATGGTACATTTCATAATGCATATATGAGTTCGGTATCTCATAGCAGGAGCGAGCATTGCATAAGAGAAATTATAATTTATGTTTATTATTGTAGTTGCATTGTTAATTTAGGATATTGCTCTTATATTACTTGGTATAGCCTATTGATTAATGAATCATCCTACATTTATAATTATTTATATACTTTCTCACAAATAATGAATCTCAATGTGACTTTCAAATCATTATCAAACAAAAACAAGTAATATATAATATCATAATTTAATATTTTCTAAAAAATTGATATAATCTCCTTATACATGAATTTGATGCCAAACAATCATAATAAAGGTAATTGAGAACAATCACATATTAATAATGGGTCGTAGGAAAGCCAAAATCAAATGTATACAAACAAGCAAACTGACGACCTGTAATCTAACAAAAATTCATCATGCCGAATATTTTATAAAAAATTATTATTAAAGTTGCCAGGACGAAACCCTATTTTGAATCCTCTTTTTTTTTTTTTAAAATCAATTCATATAAAAATTTATTATTAAAGTTTGTCACGACGAAAACCCAATTTGAAATCTCTATTTTTTTAAAATCAATTCATACTTGACACAAACAACAAGTTTTTTCTACAAAAAAAAGAGAACATTTTAAATTTAAAAAATTGAGATAAAAGGGATGAACTGTTGGGTCAAAAGCCAAATCTGTTCAAACAAATCAGTAAAAATAATAATAAATAACAAAATAAGATGGACATTTACGGTTCACGAAACAGTATCCGATTGAAAAAATAACAAAAATAAATGAAATGAATTAACAAAAATAAAGGAAAAAATAAAACTAAAAAACCAAATAAAAAAAAGCGAAAAAAAGCCGGAAAGGTACTGTTCATTGGAACAGTACCCGTTCATGGCTTATTATATAGTAATTTAAAATCAATTCATACTTGACACAAACAAGTTTTTTTCTAAAAGAAAAAGAGAACATTTTAAATTTAAAAATTGAGATAAAAGGGATGAACTGTTGGGTCAAAAGCCAAATCTTTTCAAACAAATCAGTAAAAATAATAATAAATAACAAAATAAGATGGACATTTACGGTTCACGGAACAATATCCGATTGAAAAAATAACAAAAATAAAGGAAAATGAATTAACAAAAATAAAGGAAAAAATAAAACTAAAAAACTAAATAAAAAAAAAGTGAAAAAAAGCCGGAAAGATACTGTTCATTGATAGTAATAATTATACCTATTATATAAGTGACTAAGAGTCACTATTCCCATGAATAGTGTAACAATTATTTTTTTTAATTTCTTAATAAATAAATTTTTTTTTATTTTAAATTTTAAATTATTTTTTATTTTTTAACAGTGGGACTAAGAGTCACTATTCTCATGAATAGTTAACAGTTATTTTTTTTATTTCTTAATAAATAAATTTTTTTTTATTTTAAATTTTAAATTATTTTTTATTTTTTAACAGTGACTTTTTTTAATTTCATAATAAATAAAATATTTTTTTATTTTAAATTTTAATTAATTTTTACCTATTATTATAATTTCTTAATAAATAAAATATTTTTTTATTTTAAATTTTTAATTATTTTTTATTTTTTATTTTTTTACCTATTATAAGTGTCTAAAAAGTTCACTATTCCCATATTCTCATAAATAATATAACAGTGACTTTTTTTAATTTCTTAATAAATATTTTTTTTATTTTTGATTATTTTTTATTTTTTTATTTATTAATTATACCTATTATATAAGTGACTAAGAGTCACTATTCATGGGAAATAGTGTAACAGTTATTTTTTTTAATTTCTTAAGTCACTATTCTCATGAATAGTGTAACAGTTATTTTTTTTAATTTCTTAATAAATAAATTTTTTTTTATTTTAAATTTTAAATTATTTTTATTTTTTAACAATGGGACTAAGAATAGTCTAACAGTTATTTTTTTTAATTTCTTAATAAATAAATTTTTTTTATTTTAAATTTTAAATTGTTTTTTATTTTTTAACAGTGACTTTTTTTAATTTCATAATAAATAAAATATTTTTTTATTTTAAATTTTTAATTATTTTTTACCTATTATTATAATTTCTTAATAAATAAAATATTTTTTTATTTTAAATTTTTAATTATTTTTTATTTTATTTTTTACCTATTATAAGTGTCTAAGAGTTCACTATTTCCATATTCCCATAAATAGTGTAACAGTGACTTTTTTTAATTTCTTAATAAATATTTTTTTATTTTTGATTATTTTTTATTTTTTTATTTATTAATATTATTTTTAATATTTATTTACAACCTATTATATAAGTGTGTAAGAGTTCACTAAGTGTGCAAGGTTTGTAATAGTACTATTGTAAGGAATAGTAATAAATAGTAATTCACTATTTATTACAATTTTTTTTCTTAAAAAATGTTTTTTTTCAAAAAATTATTTTTTGTTGATGCGCGGGTTTAACCTGAACCTACTAGAAAAAAAATATATTAATCGATTGTTGATGCGCGCAACTTCAATTTATAGTAAGATGAACATCATGTTTTTTAAAAAAAAATTAGAGTCGGTCATTTGGTTATTTTGTTTCCATTCAATTACAGTATGCTCGCTTTAATTTTTTTTGTTAATGATCGGGTTTGGCGTAAACCGACTAGGAGAAAATATATCTTGATTAGTTAATCATGCTCACAAATGTTTTTTTTTTTCCAGTTTTTAGTGAGATGAGCATCATTTCTTTTTAAAAAAAGTTAGAGCAAGTCCTTTGTTATTTTTCCAATTCAATTACATTAGCATTGTCGTTTTTTTTAAAAAATGTTTGTTAAAATAAGTTATTTGAAATGTTATTTTTGATCAACTTAAGAAAAAATTGACCAACATGTTGGTACCTGGCACCGTACCTTGTGCGATGCCAATAAACTAGTATACACATATTGCAAAGGTGCGGTGCCAATAAACTAGTATACACATATTGCAGATAGCAAATATAATAAGCCATTAAAAAATTGTTAGGTGGGATTGAACTAGTCTGAATTGTACAACGTGTTGACATGTTCTACCTCGAAGGAAAAATTATCATAATGATAATGTTGCAATGTTGACTATGTTTTATGAATAAACGCATGCCAACAGCTGGGTACGATTAAGTTTTGATTTTTTTTTTATTTGGAAGCCCCACCAATAGAGTTGAATTAGTTGTCTTTTTTCTTATATTTTTATGAAGTTTGACCTGTATATTATATTTGTCTGCCTATATATTCAGGTATATGATTGATCCAATTTTCACACCTACATTTTCTATATTTTCTCGAGGTAGGTAAACATATATATATATATATATATATATATATATATTATACCCATCCTATTTTTTTGTCCTTTTCTTTCCTAAATTATTTAGGATTATCTGGTTAGTGATTTGAACATGCATGTGAATACAAAGTTAAATCATATGGGACTCAGCTACCCATTTTCCCCTCAGTACGACTACACCAAATGTTTGACATTTTTTCATTCGACTTAAATTAAATGTACTTGGAATTCAATATCTACAAGTATAATTATACTCCGGCTATGCACATTCCCGGGTATAATTAAATAATTTATAACTTCAAATTTGGATCAAGGAAAAACAAGATATAGGTAATATAAAGAAAAGGTCAACGTGTTGGATCAATAACAGCGATGGTGAAATGATTATTTAAAAATATAGCACAATATCTTCAAACAGAAAGGTCTGAAATTTCATTAAGCGTGGTTAAAAAAACAATGCAAGTTGAGGATTAAGAAAAGGTCTTCAATAACGCGTACTGTCACTCCAATTCTAGAAATGGTTACACCATGTCAATCATGGACGGACGACACATTTTGAGTTAGGTAAATATTAATTTTTTTATATTTGATTTGAGTTGGCAGACACAATATTTTATTCTATACATAAAACATGAATTTTGCGAATCCTTAGACCGTTGAAAATGTAGCCAATAATGATAATCTCAAAGGCGTAATGGGGACCGAACCAACTTTACCTACTTCTTTAGTTTGAAATACTTGACCAACTTAATATATACTAAATATATATATGGCTTCCCGGCCTTCCCAAATCTTAAGAGTAGGCTATTGCTGTATTCATCTTCTCCGACTAAACTCTACGTCATGATTTTATTTATTTATTGATCGGATCGAGATTTACACACAGAGACACATATATATATATTTATATTTATTTAGAGAGAGATTGTCATCAATTACTTGTTGTAAGAATGGCAGTAGACGAAGAGGCTTTGGCATCAAGAGACCAAAATCTGGAAGATGAGAGCAGTTTAGAAGGGCATGGGACGGTTTCGTTTTACAAGCTTTTCAGCTTTTCCGATGGTTGGGATAAAATACTGATAGTAGTTGGTACCATTGCAGCCATTGGGCACGGACTAAACCCTGCCCTTATGGCATTACTCTTCGGCGATTTGGCTAATGCATTCGGTGGTACCCAAACCGGTAAAATACTTCCGGTTGTTAGCAAGGTGCACATATATACGTATATGCATTCATTTTATTGTTAATTATTTGTTTCATGTAAGATACATAAATGTATACAATTCATCATGACATAAAAGATACATGTAATTTTTTTGGAGTAACTAATTCTGATCGATTTATTTTATAGGTATCACTGAAGCTTGTGTATGTGGCTTTGGGGTGCGGTGTTGCTGCATTCCTCCGTAATTACTTCTCACCTGCACCAAATATAATTCATAAACATGCATACATGGTTCTACTTTTATTGACATTTCGCGGAACAATCGTGGTTTTTGTTGCATAATTTGTTTAAATTAAAAATTCAAAAAGTTAGATTAATTTGAAAAAATTTAATGGAAAAAAAATTAAAAAGATTTGTTCCTTTCCGCAACGATCAAAACCGTTGTTCCGTCATGCGATGACCACGAAATCGTCCATAAAAAAACGGTGTTATAGTTACACATCCATTTTAGCCTGAAACTTTAACCCGGCGGCTGCCATTCTCGTTACGTTCCGGCCGTTCTGCGACCGATATCGCGAACAATGCATGTATATGACATTAATTTCTTCTCCAATTATTAATTAAAAATCATCAACTTTGAATTTGTAGAGGTGTCATGTTGGATGATCACCGGAGAGAGGCAGGCTGCACGAATTAGAACTCTGTATCTTAAAACTATTTTGCAGCAGGATATTGCTTTCTTTGATAAAGAGGTACATACCGGGGAAGTTATTGGAAGAATGTCCGGCGACACAGTACTTATTCAAGATGCCATGGGGGAAAAGGTACTAATAATATACATGTATGCATGCGTCCCTTAATTATGATATTTTACTCACCATTTTGTACATGATAACTTACTGGTGCAGGTAGGGAAATTTGTACAATTAATGTCGACATTTGTTGGAGGCTTTGTCGTTGCCTTCAGTAAACAGTGGCTCCTTACACTCGTCATGCTATCATCTATTCCTCCACTCATGATATCTGGTGGAATTATGTCGCATATGGTAGCCAAGATGGCGTCCCGTGGTCAAAATGCATATGCTAGCGCAGCAGTTGTGGTTGAACAAACAATTGGCGCAATTCGAATGGTTTGTATTCAATCTAACCTTGAGATTTTTGGCTATATAACTAGTTTCTGTCTTGATTTTTTGGATCAAGGAGAAACATATATATGAGATCATCTGTAATTGTTGCTATTATTAATATATCCAGGTTGCCTCCTATACTGGGGAGAAGCAAGCTCTGTCTAACTATAGCAATTCCCTGCAAAAGGCTTACAAATCAGGCGTGCATGAAGGGCTGGCCACTGGACTAGGTCTTGGATCCGTAATGTTTATGATGTTCTGCAGCTACGGTTTAGCTGTTTGGTATGGCGGAAAGTTGATCTTGGAAAAGGGTTACAAAGGAGGTGACATCTTCACTGCAATTGTGGCAGTATTAATAGGTTCTATGTGAGTATTGTTTGATATATTTATGCACATATCAGTTAAACTTTATCTGACGGTCATATATTTTAATTTCCACATTGGGGAGTTCATAACCGTGACAATCTGGTTAATTATATATTTCAGGTCTCTAGGACAAGCATCGCCATGCATTTCTGCATTTGCAGCGGGACGAGCTGCGGCATTTAAAATGTTTGAGATTATAGACAGAAAACCAGAAATAGATCCATTTGATGATACGGGAATGATATTTGGTGACATTCGAGGAAATATAGAATTGAAAGATATTTATTTTAGCTATCCAGCAAGACCTACTGAGGAAATATTCAGTGGTTTCTCTCTATTTATCCCTTACGGCACAACAGCTGCATTAGTTGGACAGAGCGGTAGCGGCAAATCAACTGTGATTAGTTTGATTGAAAGATTTTACGATCCAAGTGACGGTGAAGTTCTAATCGATGGAATCAATATCAAAGAATTCCAGCTAAAGTGGTTGAGATCGAAAATTGGGCTTGTCAGCCAAGAACCTGTACTCTTTATGGGTAGCATCAAAGATAATATTGCGTATGGAAAAGATGGTGCAACTGATGAAGAGATTCGAACAGCCGCTGAACTAGCAAATGCAGCTAAATTTATCGATAAACTTCCCCAGGTACTAACTAAGTTCATCTAATGCCTGACGATTAATTCGCTCGTTGCATGGGATCTTATGCAATTTCTCCATTTACATCTAATGTGGACTGTTAAATGTTAAAATCTTGATATTTACAGGGCTTAGACTCTATGGTTGGTGAGCATGGCGCTCAGCTCTCTGGTGGACAAAAGCAAAGAATAGCTATAGCCAGAGCAATTCTAAAAGACCCAAGAATATTACTTTTAGATGAGGCAACAAGTGCATTGGACGCAGAATCAGAGAGAATTGTTCAAGAAGCTCTTGACAGGATTATGACCAACAGAACAACCGTCATCGTTGCACATCGTTTGACCACAGTTAGAAATGCCAACATTATTGCAGTCATTCACAAAGGAAAGATGATTGAAAAAGGTAGTCACATTACGCTGTATAATATACCTTCTTACCTTTGTGTTTTTCTTATAGAAAGCAATTTTCAAACTTATGTCATTGGATATTTATGTATGCATATAATTAGGTACACATTCTGAACTATTAGAAAATCCTGAAGGAGCATATTCTCAGCTCATCCGCTTGCAAGAAGCACACAAGGATGCAGAGGTAGTTGATGAACAAGACAAAGCAAGTTTAAGTATGGAATATTATGGCAGACAACCGAGTCAGAGAGCGTCACTTCTCCATTTAATGAGTCGGAGATCTTCCAGGCTAAGAAGTATCAGTAGTCGTCATTCAGTATCAATCACATTTGACCTATCCAGGGGACTTAGTGTTTCCAGAACTGAAATAGATGATTTGGAACTTGCCCCTTATGATGAAATGAACAAGCATCCAAAAGTTCCAATTAGCCGATTGGCCGCTCTTAACAAGCCTGAGTTGCCAATGTTAATTGTGGGGTCTCTTTCAGCCTTACTTAATGGGGCAATAGTTCCATATTTCGGCATACTGCTTTCATATGTTATCAAAACATACTATGAGCCACCACATAAGTTACGACAGGATTCAAAATTTTGGGCACTCATGTTTGTGGTTCTTGGAGCAGTGTCATTATTTGCATATCCATTGAGGACGTTTTTCTTTAGCATGGCTGGTTGTCGTTTGATAAGGAGAGTCAGGCTTATGTGTTTTGAAAAGGTTGTCAACATGGAAGTCGCGTGGTTTGATGAACCTGAAAATTCTAGTGGAGTAATCGGTGCGAGGCTCTCTGCTGATGCTGCTACAATTCGTGGTCTAGTAGGTGACGCACTTGCACAGTTGGTTCAGGATCTAGCCTCAGCTTCAGTGGGATTGGCTATAGCTTTTATAGCAAACTGGCAGCTGGCACTCATAGTTGTTGGCATAGTACCTATCATTGGATTAAATGGATATGTGCAGCTCAAATTCATGATGGGGTTTAGTGCAGATGCGAAGGTTCGTATCAAATCTTGATCACCGTTAAAACCTTTTTTAATAGTATACTAATAAGACTTGGAATGTTTATGACTATATTAATTTTGTGTCTTTGTAGTTGATGTATGAAGAAGCAAGTCAAGTGGCCAATGATGCTGTGGGAACTATAAGAACAGTTGCTTCTTATTGCGCAGAAGAAAAGGTGATTGAAATATACAGGCAAAAGTGTGAAGGCCCAGTAAGGATGGGGATAAGACGAGGATTAATTAGTGGAATTGGCTTCGGTCTATCTTTAGGTTTGGTGTTTGCGTCATATGCTTTGGCTTTCTATGCTGGAGCTCGGCTCGTGGATGCTGGAAAAACAACATTTGACAATGTGTTTCGCGTACGTGTGCTACTTATCATCTAAATAAACGAAAAAAATATCATCAGTAACATTAAAAATTCCAAATATTGGCAACAATAGTTATGCTAATAATTCATGTCATGGGTACAGGTTTTCTTTGCTCTAAACATGGCAGCGGTTGCCATATCCCAGTCAAGTACATTTGCCCCAGATTCAAGCAAGGCTAAGAGTGCCACAGCTTCTATATTTGCCATTCTTGACA
The DNA here is from genome assembly GCA_907163345.1 of Haberlea rhodopensis. Classification (NCBI taxonomy): domain Eukaryota; kingdom Viridiplantae; phylum Streptophyta; class Magnoliopsida; order Lamiales; family Gesneriaceae; genus Haberlea; species Haberlea rhodopensis. The sequence continues at coordinate 34,712 of CAJQUN010000187.1, forward strand.
GAAAATCAAACATTGATCCTAGTGATGGATCTGGCATGATACCGGAAAATTTCAAGGGAGAAATTGAGTTAAAACATATTAGTTTCAAGTATCCAACCAGACCTGATTTAAGAATCTTCCGAGATCTATCATTGAAAATACACAGTGGCAAGGTATAGCTAGCCCTTTTCCAAAATTTTTTTTTTTTGGACTTGATAGTGTTCATGAATTTGTATATTAATTCGTCTAATTAATGTTTCAGACTGTTGCTCTTGTCGGAGAGAGTGGAAGTGGAAAGTCTACAGTGATTTCTTTATTGCAAAGATTTTATGATCCCCATTCAGGTGTGATCACAATTGATGGAATTGACATTCAGAAGTTCCAGCTGAAATGGCTAAGACAGCAGATGGGACTGGTAAGCCAAGAGCCAATCTTATTCAATGAAACAATTCGAGCCAACATTGCATATGGCAAGGGAGGAAATGCGACAGAGGCAGAAATTATAGCTGCGGCTGAGCTAGCAAACGCCCACAGATTCATCAGTGGATTGCAGCAGGTAACATTTCTATAGTAATAATATTCCAAGTGGCATGATGATGTTGATGGCAAGTAAATAACGGTTGCAGGGATATGATACGATGGTGGGAGAACGAGGAGTTCAAATGTCAGGTGGACAAAAGCAACGAATCGCTATAGCACGTGCCATCATAAAAAGTCCCAAGATAATACTATTAGATGAGGCTACAAGTGCACTGGATGCTGAATCCGAAAGGGTTGTTCAAGATGCTCTCGACAGAGTGATGGTGAATAGAACTACTGTGGTCGTGGCTCATAGATTATCAACCATTAAAGGAGCAGACATTATTGCTGTTGTTAAGAATGGAGTAATCGTGGAGAAAGGGAAGCATGATAACCTCATCAAGATAAGTGATGGTTTCTATGCGTCGTTAGTGGCACTACATATGAGCGCTTCATCTTAGACATTATTTATTTATTTATTTTTAAATTTAGAACGAATCATTTGAAGGGTATATACTTATTTAACTTCTCGTTATTGAAATAAAAAGCCACCTAGCTATGAGAAGACAACTGTATATATACTTCCGTTGAGAAATTATACTACATGAATGGGCCAGAACATCTTCTTTCAATTAATATGCATAATTTTTTGGGTAAAATTCGAGCCGATACCCTAAGTTAAAAGTTTTTTTTGGCCTAATCCACCAAAAAAACATCAATTCACTTAGGTAAATTTCCTGATCAAAAGACAATAATAACCCTCGCATGGCTACTGTAACACTTGCATCGCTTGTATTGTAGCACTTGGACCCCATTTTTTTGTTTTCCCTTTGAAATTCAAAATTATTCTGGTGGTGCACTTACTTATTATTAATTTGGTACACCTAAATTTTACAAGTTGATGCACGTAATTTTGAGCAAAATAATTATTTTAACACGGTGGTGAACTTAATTTTAAGAAAATCACGGATTTTGTCTATCAGTATAGGTTTTGTACAAGTGCACTCGTATACACAAGTTGTGAAGAAATCATGAAAACACACTTTTTAGGTCAGATGATGGTGCAATTGTTTATTATTAATTATTAATTTGGTGCACCTAAATTTGACAAGTTGATACACGTAATTTTAAGCAAAATAATAATTTTAACATGGTGGTGTACTTTATTTTAACAAAATCACGGATTACGTCTACCGGTGAACGTTTTTACAAGTGCACCCGTAGTCATAAGTTGTGAAGAAATGATGAAAACACACTTTTTAGGTTAGATGGTGGTGCACTTGCATATTATTAATTTGGTGCATCTAAATTTGACAAGTTGGTGCATGTAATTTTAAGCAAAATGATGATTTTAACACGTGGTGCACTTAATTTTAACAAAATCACGGATTTTGTCTACCAGTGCACATTTTTACAAGTGCACCGGTAGACACAGGTTGTGAAGAAATCATGAAGACACAAATAATTTGGTCACCGATGTGCACGGTGCACGTAAATGGAATTCATGAAACAAACAAAATATTGATTAGTAAACTTATTCAATAAACAATAAGTAAATTCAGATTTTCTATAGTGCATCACCATGTGTGCATCATCATCACAGTCACGTGCACCGCCAGCACAAAATCACGTGCACCGTCGTCACAAATCACGTGCATCACCATAACAGACAACACAACACAACGATGCTTGTAGTAATTGCAAGGGGGTGCAGTCGTTGTGCACTTGTAAAAAGTGCACCTGTGCACTTTAGCAAGTGCACCTGTGCACTTTTATCAATTGTAGGCCCCTTGACTCTAAACTTCCAATTTTTTGTTCAAACAATTTATCGAACATCATATTCTCAAACAACAAACAAAATAAAGAAAATGCAAATTCCCACTAAAAAATGACCTTTGAAATTCAAAATTATATGGGACTATGAAGAAATCGCATTTCTATTTGGGACTTAATTTTTAAAAACTATGTTATAACCCCTTGAAATCGCCTTTGAAATTCAAAATTATACGATGAAAGGACAAATAATAGCCCTACGCGTACCGATGCTTATAGCCATTGCAGAAGTGCACCCTGTGCACTTGCTACAAATGCACCCGATGCACTTGATGTGCACTTGAGCAAGTACACATGTGCACTTGAGTGCACAGGTGCACTTGTTAACAAGTGCGTCGTTTCACTTGTTACAAGTGCACATGTGCACTTGTAACAAGTGAAAAGATGCACGTGTAGCAATTGCAGACCCCTTTATGCCGATTACATTTCAATGAAATCATACAATTCTGATGCATAATATTTTAATCTCTCTGCATAACAATTTAATCTCTGCTTAATTTTTACCCATTTACGCATAATAAAATGAAAGAAATAACCTACAAAAATGGGGCAGAGATTCGGAGGTAAAGAAGAAGATGAACTGTTAAAAAAAGGGAAGAAGATGAACATCAAGGTTTGCAGGAATGGGTTTCGTGTAAGGAAGAAGGAAGGGGCCGAGCGTCGCCGGCGAGAGAGAAGGTTGGCGGCCGTGGCTTCCATGAAGGAGGAGGCTACGGTTTGATGGTGAGGTGAGGTAAGGTGAGGAAGATGAAGTTTGGGAGATGTGTGGGAGGGATGATAAATTTTATGATTAGGGTTGTTTGAGGGTATTTTTGTACAAGAAAAAAATCTAATAGATTAAAGGTTTAAAAAAATGAACCTATATGAATAAACTTTTTGAAAGGTGAATTGTTATGATTGTTGTTTTTTGCCCAGATTTAGTTGAATAAATGATTTGTAAGTTGTACATATTAGTAATTTTCTCTAATTTTTTTTTTATGATTAATAAATTTTGACTTTTGATCCTTATAAAAATAAAAATAATTTTTTTCCCTTTTAATCATGATTGTTTCTAAGAAATTTATGATCTACGTTTTATTCATAAATTGAAATATATATCTCATGATAAGTAAAAGAATTATAAAAATATTGAGATATTATTATACTGATAAAATTTTAAAATAAAACAAATAATATTAAATTAAATGGATAAATAAAAATAATAAATATAAGGAAAAAAAACTAAATTATATTGTTTATCTCAATTAGATTTTAGCTAGCAAACTGGGTCTTTAAAATTTAGAAGAATTGTATCATTTTGTTTACCATTTCATTTCATGATATAGAAACCAACATGAGAATATAATTTCAGTTATATGCAAGATTTATTTATAAAAAACATATAACAAAAATGCCGATCCTTAAAATTTAGAAGAATTGTATCATTTTGTGTACCCTTTCATTTCATGCTATAGAAACAAACATGAGAATGTAATTTTAACTATATGCAAGATTTATTTAACAAAACATATAACAAAATATGGATATTCTGTAAATTTGGGCAAAGTCCAGATCTTCAACCATGCCAAACCGACTTTTTGTTCCGTGCTATGACCACACAATTGCCTTTGGCCATATTGCCGTACTCTATAAAAATAATTATTATGCTGTTTTATTCCACCAAAAAGATAATTATAAATAAGATAAAAAATTATAAAATATGAATTTTGCATAACTGAAGTTTTCTAATATAACAGGATATCTCGAGTTTCAAATTCTAAGATTTGTAAACTTAAAAATCCAAATTTAAGTTTTTGTTTATCATAAATTTCGAATTAGTTTATTTCTTACAAAATTCGAAAAAATCGTTTTATTTTTCAATTTAAATTTAAGTGCAACAATTCTTAGAAAATCCATGTTCAAGATATTATATCTTGCAAACTTGAATTTTAAGTGCAAAAGCTTAAAAAATTTGAAACTAAAATCGAATATGAGATTTCATCATTCAGATGTCTTGGAAACTTTAATTCAAAGTATTACATTTGGTGCACCCGTATCTTCATGTCAAAATATTCAACATTTTTTTAGTCATTTTGATGATCTCTGTATTACTCTTCATTATGAGCATATCATCAACAAAAATCATACAACAACATATGCTTTAGGTGTGTCATTTATATACACATTTATGACACTTGTTATTCCATTTGGCATCATAGTTGTCAAATTTCATATCATTGTTTTGGTGCTTGTTTTGACTTGCTTTGACTTTGGTGCTTCTATTTTAGTCAAGCACCCCACACTTTATGTATTTGTACAAAAACCTGTTATCCTTTTCACAATTCAAAAGGAGTTTGTCCTTACTTTTGTGTGGTATTTTTCTTTAGAATGTGTTTGCCAGATAAAATTGCTTTTTGCTTTGCCCCACAAGGCTGGGGTAATCCTGGGCTTATCAATATTCCATTCATCATCTCTTTTGAATGCTAAAAACCTGGTGTTCAAACTTTTAAGTTTTAAATTCTGTTGGTTCCAAATTTTAAAGATGACAAAAACAGATCGGGATTGTACAATTTTTTGTGGGTAAATCATAGATGTTCAAACTTTCCTAGAAGTTTTAAATTCAATGGGTAAATTCAGTTGAATCGGGATTTTACAATCTTTTGTATTACTCAAATTCTTCTAGTGAATCCTTTCTGAAGAGGAAGAATGAGAGACGTAGAATGATTTGCATTCGAACTTCCAGAAACGAGCTTTGTCTACTTACTTTCTGCACTTGCCTAAGCTTCTAGCCATCAGACCGATCTTCCTAAACTAAACAGACCGATTCTGCACTTACCTCAAAAGTAGTCAGTTGAGCTTAGTTTGATTAAGAAACAGATCTCATCTGCTAACCCAACTGAAATCAATCAGTTACCCAAAAAAGAATGAAATTTAGTGAACTGTTTCTTCACCCCCCCCCCCCCCCCCAAACACTTCCATCCGATCCTAACAAGTGGTATAAGAGCGGGTGTGTGAGGGCTCGATCCTAATGTGGTGTTTAGTTATCACACAATGATTAATTTACGTAAACAGCGGAAGAATAATTTCAAATGTCTTGTTAAATGGCCCTAAAAAAATTTCGCATTTTAAGTGATACATATATATATTTATATCAAAATATATATACGATTCTAGTTAAGCCATTCATTTGCAGATAGTAAAACAACATGATTCAATGTTATTGCAAAGTCCCGAAAATATCAGATCCCAAGTACAATATACACGGGGCCTTACAGGGTGTTCTTAATATATAGAATACTCGAGCTGATGGCATCATTCAGTAAGGTTCCTATGTTCTCAAAAGAAGATTATGATGATTGGAGGATCCGTATGCAAGCCCATCCATCTCCACAAGACGATGACATGTGGTACGTCATTATAGACAGACCGATAAAGATTTTTAAAGTCAACACTGCAGCAGAAGTATCAAGCGGTGGACCCTAGATGGTTGAAAAAGAAAGATCAACATGGACAAACGAGGATAAAAGAAAGGCAAATCTGGACAATGTAGCAAATGACATTTTATTCAAGATGTTGGACAAAAATATATTCAATAAAATCAAGATGTGTCATACTGCTAAGGAAACCTGGAAAAAGCTTACACGACTCTGTGAAGGAAACTATCAGACAAAAGAAAACAAGTTAATTGTTGCTCTGCAAAAGGTCGAAAACAGCAAGATGAAGTCTGGAGAAACTCTGAATGAGTTCCATGAGAGGTAACAAGCATTGAAAATGAACTAAATAGCCTTGGAAAGAAATATTTCAACAGAGAGATTGCCCTGAAGGTGAGGAAAGCCCTGCCTAAGGAGTGGGACGTCAAGACCATTGCCATGAGAGAATCCAAAGATTTAAACAAGATCGAGCTGCATGATCTGTTCGCTGATCTTAAAGCCTACGAGTTCGAGCTAGCCACCAGAGGAGATGAAGAACCATCTATTTCTCAACCAAAGCATTGGCCGTTGTAGCAGACCAGTCTACCTCATCAGACCGATCCGTGGAACAAAAGATTAACGATGATATGTATTTATTCGTTAAGAAATCTAAAAACCTACGATGCACGGACACTGACACGACACCACACGGACACGACGACACTGATTTTCAAAATTTTCAGGATACGACACGGCATCGATCAGTCGGTGGCAGAGAAATTTGGCGATCGATCGGTGAAAAACGATGATCGATCACCAGTTGCTGAAATTTCAGGATTTGATTGCTTTTGAAAAATTTGTGGAAGATGATGAATTCCTCCTCCACTATATAAGGAACTTATTTGGACAAAAATTAGTCTTTTTTTATCACTTTTCAGACCTAAACATAGCCTCCACCATATATCATCTTCTGCCATCACAAAACATTGAAGAGCAAGACATCGGGAGAGACGTGACGACGGATCGAAGCAAAGAGTCAACGCTTAGCTTCTCGTATTTCTAAACTTTGTTCTTCTTTTATTTCAGATTTTAATGTTTAATTTGTTGCAAAACATGATTTTTCATTGTTTTTTGAGTATGAGTTTTGGCTAAGTTTTGTTGTCAAGACTAGGGGATCACATGTTTTTTACCCATGATTTAATAACGATTTTTGATTAATTCTTACAACTCTTTGTGCATAACTTATTGTTCTTCATTCTTTTAAGGGGTTGATCACCTTTGAATGATATTATATATTATGATTGACTTGACCATACGATATTACAATACAACATAATAAATTATACCGTGGGTTTAGATTGAGACTGACTAAGTAAAATCGAACACACGTGTGTGATGTGACTAGAAATAGATACATCTATTGTGCTTAATTGTCTATGATTTGGTATATTTTGATAGATAAATGATACATATGCTACCTAATCGTACATTTGTGTAAATCTAGGTGGAATAAAAGAAATCGAGCTAATAACGATAAATAAAGATCAAGAAATGCATTGGAGTTGACAAGAGATCAAATAGAACAAGAAAAATGCATAAAAGTGAATAAGGAGCCGCGATTGATCGCCAAAAGAGCCCCGATCGATCGTCAAACGAAAAAATCCGAGCAACAAAAGTTAAGTCTCAGCGATCGATCGGCACTTTTCGGCGATCGATGGAAGCAAGACAAGGTTTGAGGCAGAAAGAATTGGCGATCGATCGCCACATTTTCCATATCGATCGCGAGTGAAGAAATTTTGAAAAATAAAAACAGTAAGGCCTGGTGATCAATCGCCAGAGGAGTTCGAGCAAAATTAAAAGACTTGGTTTCTTTCCATCATACATGGACTCTAGCCTCTTCCTCCTTCTCCTATAAATACCCCACGACCATCAGACCTGGAGGGACCTCTTTTTACATACTTTTACATGCTTTCATAGATAATTAGCATCTAGTTCATCATAGTTCAAAGGCATGCTACGAAGATCGAAGCAAAGGCGGGCGTGACAACCTCGACAAGTGAAGATCTACATAGTTTGCCTAGTTTGTGTTTCTTTTATGTTATTTTTATTTAATTTTGATTGTTTTGCATTAGTCACGAGTGACTAAACTATTTTAGTGATTCTTGATTAAGGAAGACAATACGTTGGGATTTATCTTTCTTATGAAATTCATGTGATTTTTAATCAATTTTTGAATGAGTATTGATTGTTTTTCTATACTTGATTGATAGGATTGTTGTGTCTAATTATTGGGTTGATCACATAGTAATTGTGCATGCAATCTAATGCTTGTTAGATGAAGCAACTAAGATTAATAATTTTGCACGTGTGAGATTGTTAACTCATTAGGGAAAACATTCAACTAGATTAAATATAGATGCGTGGATTATATTGTCTAGCTTTGTTTGTCTTGCTAGTTTATGAATCTATCATCTTTTAATCTTAATCGCGTGTATTTGGATTAGTTGATTGATAAGGGTTAGAATAGAATGCTTGGGCTACCTAACTACGATTAAGGTGAGCTAGGAATTAATTTTCCAAGGCGAAGATTCATATGCAAATTGAATCTTTGTGAGAATTGATGACTAAGATAATAAAAAGTCGATCAAAAGCCAAGAATCGCATTTCTCTCATAATATAATCACTCTTATTTTAATCTTGCATATTAGTTAATTCATAATTTTCTTAGATTTTTGCATCATAGTTAACTCATTTTCAAAACCCCCTTTTATTTTGTTTGCTTTAATTAACACAAAATTCATCATTCCACGTGTGATCGATCCCTACTCACGCTACTACATACTTATTGCTATTAACTTGAGAAGGGTTAATTTGGGCGTATACGATAAGCGCTACCAAAGTTTGGCGTCATTGCCGGGGAAGGCAACATTTATTTTGTGTTAATTTTTTATTATGTTACACTACTATTCTGGTTTGTTCATGAGTGTAGGTCAGTCATCTAATTATGAAGAATTCACATACGATCCTGAGATCGAGAGGACTTTGCACCAAAGAAGAAGTGAAAATCGAGGCACAACGGAGGAATTTCAGTCCGATACCGACTCTCAGTTTAGGAAGAGGGGAAAGTAACAATGGCGGAGAACCAAATTCTAAGACAGCTAGCGAATCATACCTTGGATCAGTAGCTCCCTCTATATGACTTTCCCTACTTTAGCAACTAATATTAATTTTGAATTAAAATCTGGATTAATACATCTCTTACCCTCTTTCCATGGCCTTGCAGGTGAGGATCCCCACTAGAACTTGATGGAGTTTCATGTAGTCTACACTACCATGAAACCACCTAGAGTAACGGATGAGCGAATTAAATCACTACGTGGAATGAGCTAAAACAGATTTTTTTGGAGAAATACTTCCCAGCATCTAGAACTACAAATATTAGGAATGAGATTTATGGAATCAAGCAGCACCACGGAGAAACACTTCATGAATATTGGGAATGCTTCAAGAGGTTGTGTGCAAGCTGACCACAACATCAGATAAGTGAAAATATCCTTATTCAATACTTTTACGAGGGTCTTCTTTCTTGTGATATGTGATGACCAGGGATTATAGATGTTAATCCCGGAGTGTTAATAACCCCTAAAGTTGTTTTACGTGGCGATTTGGAGTTTAATCGAGGTGTTGGGCCTTCTGGGCTCATTTATTTGGGTAGTTGGGATTGTTGGATCCCGAGGTTGAGATTGTATTCTCATTACGATGAAAAATCTAAGAGTTGGGTTTTTAGTGTGACTCGGAATCTCGGGTGCTTGGTGTGGGCACCGGTAGGGGGTTTTGGAGTTAGAGAGAGAATTTTTGAAAACAGATGATTTTTAATGAATCATGATGTATTTGTGAGGCTATTAGTATTTCGGGGTATTTTTGCTATAAATACCAGTTGAACCGAGATTTTAATTACTGGAAGCCATTTTCCCCACCTTGCCCGTCTCTCTCTCCTCGCGTCCCTGCACCATTCCCGTCAACCTCGACCCACGCAGCTTCAGGCCGTGCGCCCGTCGCCGTCCGGCCGCCATCCGCCGCGTCCGACCTACCGTTGGCTTCGGCTCGTCGAGGCGCAGCTATCCCCTCCGGCAATTGAGAGTTTCGTCGCGTTTTGAAGTCGGATTTTGCGGGAAAGCGCCGATCCCCAATTCCTAGGGTTCATCGATTTCGAACGATTTACTTCCGATTTTCGATTGGGTAACCTCCCTTACCCCTTTTTCGTCATTATCGTGTATTTCCCTGCCATTTTGTGTTCAATTAGTTCGAATTCTTGCTGTTGGTGTGAGGATTGGTTCGAATTTTTGGATGTGTGCGTGAAGTGGGTTCGAAAATTGGGGTTTTTGGCAGGGGTGTGCGATTCTTGTTATGGGTCGTTTATTACATGTTTTAGATGTATTATGATGCTTAATTGTGTTCGAATTTAGGGCTTTGAGTTCGAATTTTGGGGGTTTTGGCATGTGGGGCGATTATTCATGTTGTTGATTGATTAATTCATGTTTTAGATGAATTATGGTGTTTAATTGGGTTCGAATTGTGTTGTGAAGGTTCGAAAATTTATGGGGAGCTCTTGAGCAATTTTCGTTGATGTCTCATTCGATTTTCCCTCCCTGCATGTACTCTACCCCGGGTCCTTGAAATGGTTAATTGTCGTGTGTTTGACAATATTTTTGAGGGTTATGGGTGTGCTTGAGCATGAGTTGCATGTTCGTAAATAATTGTGAATTATTTATCGTGTTAGCACATCGTTCCTCGGAGCATGGAACTCGAGCAAGGTTTGGCTAGGACTTCGGAAATTTAAGGTACGTGTGACGTACGAGCATTACTATATAGCAGAGCATTTGTGAAATGCATAATGTGTTTTAATTGCATTAGATGGTTGTGGGTATGGTTATATATATATGTGTCGATATGACTATGGAACGACCTAGTCTTGATATCGCTGCCACAAGTGTGCGTAATACTAGAGTAGTATGACCTTATAATAGATATGGGGTACTGGGTTTATATGACTATTGTAGGGCATTTGAGATGCCTGAGAATGATCGTGGGATCATGTATTCATTGTAAGACATGTGAGATGTCTAAGTGAAATGAAAAATTGGTAAAATAAATGCTAATTTGAGCTATCTTTGATTGGTAGCAAAGTTGAAAATCAGTATTAGATATCGAGATATCTATATTTGTATGTATAATGAATTTGGAATCATTAATTATTGATACTTGAGAACCAGGCATGCTATGAGTTAAATCAATGTGTTGATTTACTGATTTTTGAGATTTGATGAGTTTGATGATTGTGAGAACAGGGACAGTACACGAAATCCCGGATGAGGACGTTGCCATCCAGGGAGTATCATTTAAAATTCATTAATATTTATTTGTGTTGTAAATTATGAATTTCATTATTGTGATTATGAGATTTTGTGTATTGGTATGCTCACCCCGTTGGGGGCTGTCTCTGTTGGGGCAGGTGAACAGATACATCGATGGCTGTGGAGCTGAGCTCGAGCTGTTGATTGGATGTACTCCCAGAATCGTGGTAGCAGGGCTTGCTGGAGCACGGTATCGTATAGAGTACTAATATACACCCAAAGGTTATATACATATTTATGATGCTCGCATGTGAGCACGGTTATGCTTGTATATGGGTTGTATATAAAGGCATGAGCCTTTCTCTCTTTCATTCTATGTTGCATGCAATTAAGAGTAGAATTGCTAATGATATGAGAGTCATGGGTGTATTATGTGGGTGTTGAAACCCATTTATGTCGTCTTATGTATGGTGTCTTCCCTGGCTGGGAATTTACTTTGTGTTTTGTATTCTGTTGAGTATTGTGTATTCCCTGGCCGGGAATTATATTATGTGATGTGCTTTTGTTTTGGGATAGCTCAATTTATGGGGAGACTCTGCCCAAATTTTTATAAAAGCCCACAATGTAAAAAAAGTGGCACCAAGGGGATGGTAAAGGGCGAACATATGAGTCTATTTGTTGTTAGGCTGATGATCTTATGACATGAGTATTAAAGGAAATTTTGTAATTGCCATTCAATGGTAAAGTATCATCTGAGCTTCCCGATTGACTTTTTATTGAAAGCATGTGCCACACATAGTGGTTAATACACTAATTAAGGGTTAAGGGCTTGGGGTCCTTACATTAGTGGTATCAGAGCAGTGGTTAGCTCTTTGGGGCTGTTAAGGGCCTAGGAAGTTATTGATAGCACATATTTATGCATGATGGCATTAATGTTGTATGACACAACTAGTTGTTATGTGCTTTTTATGATATGAAAAGTGGTGTTGCTAATCAGTGTGATTGCAGGAATCGTGTAGCATGAGATGGGATGGCATTAATGGTGATGTCTGACCCTTCATGTATTATGTGCTAAGGGATCTGATTTTGTAGGAAAATCAGGAAAGGTGAGACGTACGGGCTTCGGACGGTAAAACGTGTTACACCTTTGATTATATATATCGTGGGTAGTGAACCCTTACATGTGATGGTATATGTGAAATGATAGTGATATATATTGTGATAATGGAATCAACTGTTGTGCTTGATTATTGTGGTAGAATTGATGAATGTTCCGGTAGCCTTTATCTCCGAGGAGGGAGGTACTTGCCGCTGTCATGACTGAGCGAGGTAACATGCCGCTGTCATTGTCGAAGCGAGGGGTCCTAAAATTCCGCTGTTGTATTGGGACCGGAACAGTCACAATTCTAGTGATTAATGTGGAATATTGTGATTAAAGTGGAATATTGTGATTATTGTGGAATATTGTGGTTATAACTGGAACGTGATATCGATCATTATATTGTGAACTGTGGTATTAACGTGGATGCAGGTACATGGAGCTAGTGGAAGTTCCGGTAGTTGTTATATTCGAGCGAGGGAGGTACTTGCCGTTGTCATATGAAGCGATGGTAATATGATATTTGCCGCTGTCATGTCTAAGCGAGGTAACATGCCGCTGTCATTGTCGAAGCGAGGGATATCATATGATGCCGCTATATGTCGAAGCGAGGGGTCCTAAAATTCCGCTGCTATAATAGCGATGTCTTATTCCGCTATATTGATTGGCGATGGTTCTTGCCGCCGGATATATTGATAGCGATGTCTCATTCCGCTATATTGATTGGCGATGGTTCTTGCCGCCGGATATATTGATAGCGATGGTTCATTCCGCTATATTGATTGGCGATGACTTATGCCGCCGGGTGTTCATAGCGATTGTACATTCCGCTACATCTAGGGCGATGGTTCATGCCGCCAGATGTCTATAGCGAAGTTTTATGCCGCTGACTCTATGACGAGGGATTATGCCCCTGATTCTATAGCGACGGGTTATGCCGCTATGCACATGACGCTGGATTACGCCACCTACGAGCGATGGGTGCTGATTGCGTACCACTGTTGGATGACGGAGACAGGTATGCCGCTATATTGTTAGCAATGAGGTATGGCATATTACTGTTTATTTAGCACTATTGTGGATATCATGTGTTGATTTACTTATATTGTCATGTGTTTGACGATTAGATTATAGACGTCGTGTATCGACATATACCATTACGAGTCGACAATATTCTTTCAAAGTCATATGTTGACAGGTACCGTCACGGGATGACAATGACATAGTGGATGTTCTATGTAGACGTTTAGCGTCGTTTTGATGGCTAATACATTTATGTTATGTATTTAGTTGTATGGTTTGAGTGCCGATGGTGAGCACATGGTAGAGTCTGGGTCACTAGTTGACGAGACCTTTTTGCCAAGCAGGTTTGCTTGGTGGAGTATTGGATGTATTGTACCGGTAAATGTACCACATCATGTTATAGAGTTAAATAATTGTCGAGCAATGATACCCTTGGGTATGCTCGTTGGTTTGGCTAGGGCCAAGTGATTGGTGGTAAGAGTAGTCATTGAGGAAACTACTCGCTTGTGTTGTGATGTAGGGTAGACATGGTTGCACCCACCCTGAGGGTGTGGGATAAATCATATTGGATTATGATTGCATCATAAGTGAGTAAGGACACCGGGTTGTCCATTGTGCTTGGTATTTTAGAGATATGTTGGGCGATGACCCATTACTCTAACGGTTTGTACGGTATGGCATACCGAGATGGAACATATGGTTTGTCGGTGGGCTTGATATGGGCCTATGGAGGCAGCGCTTTGCTAGCCAGATATTGGGGGAATGATATAGTGTGCTTGTTGGGGCCATGATACTGCTCGTTGGAACCAAGTTTGGCAAATCGTAAGGTGATACGATGTGGATTATGGTGGACTTTAGTAGTCACCACGTCATTTGAGGTTGAGGTTGTGCATGCCTCACTGAAACGTGTATACGTTTATGTTTAATCTGGGTGAGACTTGTCTGGGACAGCTCATAATGTTGGAGTGTCAACAAGAGAGTCATCAAGTCGTCGTTGACTCGATTTGGGAAATCCGTGTACTTGGGATGCAATGGGTGTTATTGTATCCAGTTTTTCCGAACGGTGGTTCGAGACTAGTGGATCTCGAGTTCGATAGCACTTCCCTTGTGGGGAAGGAGGTAGTATTATACCTATTTGGGAATCTTTGAAGGATTCGGTAAGTTGGTACGTGTGGTGTTGATTTTGGGAATCACGCCGTGTTATTGATCGTCGATTATCATTCTCCACTGCAATGGAATGACTCAGAATTGACAATTGTGTTTGGGGGCTTAGGGGTATGTTGTAGATACCCGAGCCAAGTGCATTGAGTATGCATGTGATGTCAGTGCTTAGGCAGGTATACCGGTGAGTGTACGGATGCCAGTTATTAATTTCTTTTTGTCAAGCATAGAGTTATGCTATTTTAGGATGGCTAAATCTCTGATGAGAGATATGGGACACCTTGAGATGGGAATCTCCATGGCACTATAATTATGAGAAACAAATCGTGGAGTTAGTTGACTCCCTTTGAGGAGGGATTAGCTTGTGAGGGTTGAGGTGTTTCCTTGTTGGTGTTTCCCTTCGAGTTATGCGATCCGGAGGTGGACATCTTGTGAGGTGTCTTTTGTGTGAATCTGTGGCCGTGAGTTGCCCAAATTAAGTTACAATGATGCGACTGCTCATTTGATGGAGGAGGTTTGGAAGTGGAGACCAGATTTGGTATGTGTACATCGTGGTATACTAGTGTTTTCCTCGTAATGATGTGTGTTAGACATCGTGAGTCATAATAAAAATGTCATTGGATGATATCTACGGTAGAATCGGGAGCGATTCGAATCCTTGCAGTTTCAGTTGACTAACTGCTTTTGGACTGTTAGCATTGAGTTGTGCTGACGCTCTTTGACGTTATGATGGATTTGGAAGTCTATTCCACTCCATAGTTTGACACGAGGTCAACGTTCTCACGGTTGAGGTGTCATTCAGGATGCGTTCTTACTAGTTGTATTAGAACTAAGGATGACTGTCCGATCTACGGTCGTAGGTATTGGTTGTTTTGCAGTCATGAGGGACTGACTTTTGGGATGAACCGCATCGAGGTACGTTTTGCCTCTTGGGTGATATGTTGGTTTTGGTATGTCACTCTGTTTCAGAGTTTGATGAGAGGTAAGTATCCTCGCGTTTATTAAGACGGTTCTGATACGGTCAAGAATCGAGGTTATGGCTTCATGTTGTTGTGTAGCCTGGGTGTTACGTGATACACCGGTGTTAATTTCGAGGACGAAATTCTTTTAGTGGGGGATATTGTGATGACCAGGGATTATAGATGTTAATCCCGGAGTGTTAATAACCCCTAAAGTTGTTTTACGTGGCGATTTGGAGTTTAATCGAGGTGTTGGGCCTTCTGGGCTCATTTATTTGGGTAGTTGGGATTGTTGGATCCCGAGGTTGAGATTGTATTCTCATTACGGTGAAAAATCTAAGAGTTGGGTTTTTAGTGTGACTCGGAATCTCGGGTGCTTGGTGTGGGCACCGGTAGGGGGTTTTGGAGTTAGAGAGAGAATTTTTGAAAACAGATGATTTTTAATGAATCATGATGTATTTGTGGGGCTATTAGTATTTCAGGGTATTTTTGCTATAAATACCAGTTGAACCGAGATTTTAATTATTGGAAGCCATTTTCCCCACCTTGCCCGTCTCTCTCTCCTCGCGTCCCTGCACCATTCCCGTCAACCTCGACCCACGCAGCTTCAGGCCGTGCGCTCGCCGCCGTCCGGCCGCCATCCGCCGCGTCCGACCTACCGTTGGCTTCGTCTCGTTGAGGCGCAGCTATCCCCTCCGGCAATTGAGAGTTTCGTCGCGTTTTGAAGTCGGATCTTGCGGGAAAGCGCCGATCCCCAATTCCTAGGGTTCATCGATTTCGAACGATTTACTTCCGATTTTCGATTGGGTAACCTCCCTTACCCCTTTTTCGTCATTATCGTGTATTTCCCTGCCATTTTGTGTTCAATTAGTTCGAATTCTTGCTGTTGGTGTGAGGATTGGTTCGAATTTTTGGATGTGCACGTGAAGTGGGTTCGAAAATTGGGGTTTTTGGCAGGGGTGTGGCGATTCTTGTTATGGGTCGTTTATTACATGTTTTAGATGTATTATGATGCTTAATTGTGTTCGAATTTAGGGCTTTGAGTTTGAATTTTGGGGGTTTTGGCATGTGGGGCGATTATTCATGTTGTTGATTGATTAATTCATGTTTTAGATGAATTATGGTGTTTAATTGGGTTCGAATTGTGTTGTGAAGGTTCGAAAATTTATGGGGAGCTCTTGAGCAATTTTCATTGATGTCTCATTCGATTTTCCCTCCCTGCATGTACTCTACCCCGGGTCCTTGAAATGGTTAATTGTCGTGTGTTGACAATATTTTTGAGGGTTATGGGTGTGCTTGAGCATGGGTTGCATGTTCGTAAATAATTGTGAATTATTTATCGTGTTAGCACATCGTTCCTCGGAGCATGGAACTCGAGCAAGGTTTGGCTCGAACTTCGGAAATTTAAGGTACGTGTGACGTACGAGCATTACTATATAGCAGAGCATTTGTGAAATGCATAATGTGTTTTAATTGCATTAGATGGTTGTGGGTATGGTTATATATATATGTGTCGATATGACTATGGAACGACCTAGTCTTGATATCGCTGCCACAAGTGTGCGTAATACTAGAGTAGTATGACCTTATAATAGATATGGGGTACTGGGTTTATATGACTATTGTAGGGCATTTGAGATGCCTGAGAATGGTCGTGGGATCATGTATTCATTGTAAGACATGTGAGATGTCTAAGTGAAATGAAAAATTGGTAAAATAAATGCTAGGCATTTGAGCTATCTGTGATTGGTAGCAAAGTTGAAAATCAGTATTAGATATCGAGATATCTATATTTGTATGTATAATGAATTTGGAATCATTATTTATTGATACTTGAGAACCAGGCATGCTATGGGTTAAATCAATGTGTTGATTTACTGATTTTTGAGATTTGATGAGTTTGATGATTGTGAGAACTGGGACAGTACACGAAATCCCGGATGAGGACGTTGCCATCCAGGGAGTATCATTTAAAATTCATTAATATTTACTTGTGTTGTAAATTATGAATTTCAATATTGTGATTATGAAATTTTGTGTATTGGTATGCTCACCCCGTTGGGGGCTGTCTCTGTTGGGGCAGGTGAACAGGTACATCGATGGCTGTGGAGCTGAGCTCGAGCTGTTGATTGGATGTACTCCCAGAATCGTGGTACCAGGGCTTGATGGAGCAAGGTATCGTATAGAGTACTAATATACACCCAAAGGTTATATACATATTTATGATGCTCGCATGTGAGCACGGTTATGCTTGTATATGAGTTGTATATAAAGGCATGAGCCTTTCTCTCTTTCATTCTATGTTGAATGCAATTAAGAGTAGAATTGCTATATGAGAGTCATGGGTGTATTATGTGGGTGTTGAAACCCATTTATGTCGTCTTATGTGTGGTGTCTTCCCTGGCTGGGAATTTACTTTGTGTTTTGTATTCTGTTGAGTATTGTGTATTCCCTGGCCGGGAATTATATTATGTGATGTGCTTTTGTTTTGGGATAGCTCAATTTATGGGGAGACTCTGCCCAAATTTTTATAAAAGCCCACAATGTAAAAAAAGTGGCACCAAGGGGATGGTAAAGGGCGAACATATGAGTCTATTTGTTGTTAGGCTGATGATCTTATGACATTGAGTATTAAAGGAAATTTTGTAATTGCCATTCAATGGTAAAGTATCATCTGAGCTTCCCGATTGACTTTTTATTGAAAGCATGTGCCACACATAGTGGTTAATACACTAATTAAGGGTTAAGGGCTTGGGGTCCTTACATGATAGGAACCTAGTAGATGCTACAAGTGGAGGTGCTTTTATTGACAAAACACCGGAGGATGCAAGGAATTTAGTTGCAAACATGGCTGCTAACTCGCAACAATTCGGAAGCACTCAGCATGACCACACAACCAAAGGACATAATGAGGTAAATGTATCTAACCTTGAACAACAACTAATTAGTTTAACCTCTCTTGTTCGACGGATGTCAGGGTAGGAATGGGAAAAATGTTAAGCCATGTGGGATTTTCTTAGAGATGAGCCATACAATAAATGCATGCCCCTCACTTCAAGAGACACCCAATGAGCATGCAAATGCCGCAGGCGGATTCCAGGGCAGCCACAAAGGAAATATGATCCTTTTTCTAACACCTACAATCCAGGATGGCGAGATCATCCAAACCTGAGATATGGGAATCAAGTGGAGCCACACCACCCTACCGACCACCATTCCAGAGGTCACCACAAAATTCTCAATTTCCCACTACTACTGATAGACTTGAGAATATTGTTCAAGACCTTGCTCATAATGTTACTAAATTTCAACAGGAAACGAGGGCGAGCATTCAAAGTTTAAATACTCAATTTGGACAACTTTCAACCAACTTTAATCATTTGGAAGCTCATGGATCCCATAAATTACCTTCACAGCCAGTGATGAACTCAAGAGAGAATGCAAGCGCTATTAAGTTAAGGAGTGGAAAGGAATTGGAAGAATATGGCAACATCTCATACCACAGGAGAGGAGGATCAAGAACTTGAGCCCAAGGAGAAAGAGTCCAGGAAATACGAGGAGCCTAGAGGTAAGTCTCCTCCATCTTTTGAATATAAAACTGAAGCCCATTTTCCTCTTGCTTTGAAGAAAAATAGGAAGGATGAGAGCATCAAATAACTTTATAACACATTTCGAAGATGCGAAGTGAACATTCCGTTGTTGGATGCTATCAAGCAAATACCCCGCTACGCAAAAAATTTGAAGGAATTATGCACCGCCAAGAGGAAGCAAAGCTAAAAGGATGCGAAAAAGTAGAGTTGGTAGAAAAATATCAGCAGTCATTCAAAGAAAGATCCCCATCAAGTGCAAGGAGCCAAGTATGTTCACTATCCCAGGCAAATTGGTGATACACGCCTAGAAAAAGCCATGCTAGATTTAGGAGCTTCGATAAATGACATGCCATATTCTCTAGATGCTTCATTAAATTTAGGACCATTAAGTGAAACTAGGGTGATTGTCCAATTAGCAGATAGGTTTAATGTGATATTCCATATGCCCTCATGCTTAGTTAAAGTATGCAAGATGTTTTATTTATGTATGATATGATAGTCAAGATGGATAAAAAAATAGAAAATAAAAGAGAATGAATTGATTTTGATTAGAATTGAAGGATTCAATTCAAATTTGGAAATTGAAAGGATTAAATTGCAATGAAGGGGAGGTGAAATTTATGGGAGGAGGAAACATGAGGGACTTAGGTGCAAAGAAGGCATATAAATATTTAAATCAGATTTGGGATGTGGGATAACGATGAAAATCGGAAACCTCCTTCTCTTTCACTTCTTGACTTCTTCACTTGGATAATTCATGTTCAAAGTTTGATTCGGAAAGTTTCAGATCATCTTTGGGTAAAATGCATTTATGCTTGTTTCTTGTTGAATATCAAAGAATCATGTAAACCAATTGTGTGGATTGTTGTTGGTGTTGATGGGTTTGATTTAGAAAGAATTATGTGGAATACCTTATGTTATATGAAACACATAGTGATAGTATGATGTTTAATGGTGTGTTGTTTGAGTTGGGTGAAGAGGGGATGCATTATCGGTGATTGAAGGTGGAAGAATGGAAAAACAATGGAGACTTTCGAGTTGCAGGGCTCACCGATCGATCGTTACATTGCGCCGATCGATCGGTCGATGGTAATCAAAATTTCTGCAGCAGTCGATCGATCGAGCTTGTTGGGTGACCGATCGAGGACGGCTTAGCGATCGAGCGGTGGTTCTTATCGATCGAGCGGTAGGCGGAAAATGGGAATTTCGCACAATTATTATGTTTTCAATTTATTACATGGCTAGGTGTATGATATGGTATATTTCATGATAGCTTTGATAAAGAATGTTAAGGAGAAGATATGAAACGATGACATGATTCTAATATCTTATATATGTGTACAGCCGTCACATACGAATGGACATCGATCAGGTTGGTAGCGCTTATCGCGTACGCCCAAATTAACCCTCTTAATAACAGTAATGAATGTAGTAGCATGAGTAGGGATCGATCCCACGAGGAATGTTATATCTTTATGTTAACTTATGCAAACTAAAATAAAAAGGGGATTTGGAAATTAATTGAATTACCACTATGATGCAAAATTAAACTAGTATGCAAAATTAACTAGATGAATTACTTTATGAAGAAAAGAGCGATTCTCGATTTTTAGTTGACTTTACGATTTGTGTTTACTATCTCAATCATCGACCTCCAAATACTATTCAATTTTCATATGAATATTCATCGTTGGACGTTTAATCCAATAATCAAAGTTTTATCACACTTTAAGTTTAGTTAAGTAGCCCAGTCGTTTTAGTTTAACCTTTATCAAACAACCAATCAAAATACAAGCGATTAAGATTTAAATCGATGATAGCATATGAACTAGTGAGATCGATAAAGCTAAACAACATAATCCAAGCGTCTATGTTTAATCTAGTCAATTGTTTTTCCTAAGAATTTAACAAACATACAAGCGGAATTCTTTTAATCTTAGTAGCTTCGTAAATCAGAGGAATCAAACGATTCCGTATTGGATATCTAATTTAGCGTTAACTTATATGAACAATAGCTAGGTGATCAATCTAACAATCATGGCAATAAAATCAGAAAAAAACAATTGATACTCAATGAAAATCAACAATCAAAACTTAATCTCACGAGAATCGTAAACTCCAATGTATCGTCTTCCTCAACCGAGAATCACAAAGGTGTTTAGCTACTCATAACTAAATTAAAAACAATCAAATATATTCTAGAAAACATTAAACTAATAGAAAAAGAAAGAATTACTAAAGAGAATCACGATTCCAGAGCGTCACTTCAGTCTTCGTTCGTCAAGTCGTTCTTCAAAAGTTTGAGAGAAAAGATATTCTAAATCTAAAATTATGATGTAAAGTCTGAATTATGGTGCCTCTGTAAGTAATCCATCATGCATAGCAACACAGCGGAATAAAAAAAATATGGATTACATGACACCGGATCTATACATAGGTTGTCATATCGGATAAAAGAACAAAAGTCTCACCCTTGTAGCGTGTTTGAGCAGATTCCACGAAGCAGCACCACGTCCAACGCCTCCTTCGAGTCACTAGCAAAACTTATCAAGTTTTGCCTCAACGGTATCCACACGATCAAATCGGGTGAAGGGATAGTCTTAGAACAAGTTGCTAGACTCGTTCTTAGATCGGAACAAGAAGCACACTCGATTCACAATCGAATAATCGCCGGAATCCTCACAAGAATCTCTTCGGCTATTATGCAAAACCGAGAGCTCCTAGGAAATTGATGGAGGCGGCCGAGTGCTTTTGTGTAGGTTGGAATGATGTGTATTATTCTCTAACAATTAATTATATCAAAGTTATTAAAGGGGCTTAATTAAGTTCAAGACTTTCTCAAAGTCTTATGGGCCCAAACCCATGATTTAATTAAAACCTTTTTAATCACTTAATTAAGACTCTTCTTAATTAATTAATTCATCCAATGAATTTAATTTTCCTTCTCGATTTAATCTTTTGTGCGACCCGATAGGATCTTGTAATGTTGGCATTGACATAAAATCTCATTTTATGTCGCAAGCAATGAGCGGTATCTAGCAACACATCAATGCTACCCAAATTACAAGAATGTCAATGACTCGACATAACCTAGGAACTTTTGATAATATTTATCATGTAACTTAATCCCTTTGTCCTTTGTGTTTAGATTGAACACGAGTCATGGAATAGTCATACTCGTATATTCAATCTCTATTTCTTGATCCCCAAGTAGAACTAGAATAAACGAATAAGCTCGATATCTCATATCGACTCATTCGAGCATAGGCCATGCATTTTAGTTCTCACTTGATCAAGGGCCAAACACATCTCCTGTTATATAGGAGGGACAAATCCTATCTCGATCAGTCAACATCCCTCTACATAATTCGTAGTGTATCCAATAGTCGCCTTTATAGTTTACCCTGTTACGGGTAACGTTTGACAATATCAAGATACATAACTCCTTATGTTGGGATCTCTGATGATCACAAGTCGTAAGGATTACATACATTATTATCACTATGAGAATTGCTTATGACACTCATATAACTATCCATGTAGTAGCATTCTCATGGTGGGTCTGTCCAGTACATCGTTCTCTAACATGTACCCATGTGCTGATTTGATATCTCATATCAATGAACAATTCATCAATCAACACATACTAGTCTCTACGTATTATCATTATCCCTATTCATGATAATACTTGACTAGGGACATCTTTAAGAATAATACAATATTATTCTAAGGACATTAACATATATTAATTCACATTGCACAGTTAATCGAATAATATATAATAATGAATTGCCATTTCATAAAATCATAAACATTGTATGTCCAAACAATCATTCAATGATTTGTCTTACGGCATATCCCAACAAATCTCCCACTTGCACTAAGACCACTCAGACATAAACCTAATGCCTAGAGATCTAGTATGACGATCATGCTTCTGCTGTGACAGTGGCTTCGTCAATGGGTCAGATACGTTATCATCTGTTGGTACTTTGCATATTTTAACATCTCCGCTTTCAACGGTTTCTCGAATGAAATGGAAACGCCTAAGTATGTGCTTGGATCTTTGGTGAGATCTAGGTTCCTTAGCCAATACGATCGCTCCATTGTTGTCACAATAGAGTTCTATCGGATCTGTAATGCTAGGAACCACTCCAAGTTCAGAAATGAACTTCCTGCTCCAAACAGCTTCCTTTGCTGCATCCGAGACAGTAATATACTCAGCTTCCGTTGTAGAATCGGCTACTGTCTCTTGCTTTGAACTCTTCCAGCTCACAGCACCTCCATTTAGGCAATACACATATCCAGATTGCGATCGATAATCATCTTTGTCGGTTTGGAAGCTTGCATCAGTGTAACCCATTACATTGAGCTCTTCCTCACCTCCATAAATCAAGAATGTATCCTTAGTTCTTCTCAAGTACTTCAGGATATTCTTGACAGCAATCCAGTGACCTTCACCTGGATCAACTTGATATCTGCTCGTCATGCTCAAAGCATACGATACATCGGGACAAGTACATATCATGGCATACATGATAGATCCAATAGCTGACGCATATGGGATCTTACTCATGCGTTGTCTCTCATCTGGTGTTGAAGGACACTGTTCCTTCGAGAGATATATACCATGTGTCATAGGCACGAATCCTTTCTTTGATTCTTGCATGCTATACCGTTTTAGCACTTTGTCTATGTATGTACTTTGACTTAGGCCAAGAAGCCTTCTCGATCTATCTCTATAGATCTTGATTCCTAATACATAGGTGGCTTCTCCCAAGTCTTTCATCGAAAAGCAATTCCCTAGCCAAATCTTTACAGATTGTAAGGTAGGGATATCATTCCCAATGAGAAGTATGTCATCTACATACAACACTAGGAAAATGATTATGCTCCCACTGACCTTCTTGTAGACACAAGGTTCATCTACGTTTTTGATAAAACCAAACTCTTTGATTGCATCATCAAAACGAAGAATCCAACTCCGAGAAGCTTGCTTCAATCCATAAATGGATCGTTGTAGCTTGCATACCTTTCCAGCATCCTTTGGATCGACAAAACCCTCGGGCTGTGTCATGTACACATCCTCGAGCAGATTTCCATTAAGGAAAGCTGTTTTGACATTCATCTTATGGATTTCATAATCATGAAATGCAGCTATTGCAAGTAAGATCCTTATGGATTTAACCATGGACACTGGTGAAAAGGTTTCATCATAGTCAATACCATGAATTTGTTTGAATCCTTTTGCAACCAGCCGACCTTTATAGGTTTGTACATTACCATCCATATCGGTCTTTTTCTTGAAAATCCATTTGCACCCTATGGGTCGTACCCCTTCAGGTGGATCAACCAAAGTCCATACTTGGTTTGTATACATGGATTCCATCTCAGATTTCATGGCCTCTTGCCATTTCTCAGAATCAGTGCCCATTATAGCTTGTTGATAAGATGACGGCTCATCCTCATCAATAAGTAGTAAGTCACCTTGTTGAGTCACAAGAAATCCATATCTATGTGGCTCCCGGTGTTCTCTTACAGACCTATGCTGGGCTTGTGTCTCTTGAGCAGGTACTTCTTCCACAACATCTTGCGGTGCCTGCTCTGTTTCCATCTCAATCTCAGGTTCAGTGTTTTCTTGTGGTTGAACTTCACTAAGTTCTATTTTTCTCCCACTGGTTTTTCTAGAAATAAATTCTCTTTCAAGAAATACACCAGTCCGAGCAACAACTACTTTGTTCTCGGTGGGATAATAGAAATAGTATCCTTTCGTTTCCTTAGGATACCCCACAAATAAACACTTATCAGATTTTGGTCCAAGTTTGTTAGTGGCGTGACGTCTAACGAAAGCCTCACAACCCCAAATCTTCATAAAAGACATACTAGGACGCTTCCCAGTCCATATCTCATATGGTGTCTTTTCCACTGATTTAGATGGAACACGGTTCAGTAAGAAAATCGTTGTTTCTGGAGCGTGTCCCCAAAACGATATCGGAATATCTGCATGACTCATCATTGATCTAACCATGTCCAACAAGGTTCGATTTCTCCTCTCGGATACACCATTCCATTGTGGAGTATACGGAGGAGTGAGTTGTGGGACTATCCCACACTTCTTTAGATAGTCATGAAACTCTTGGCTTAAGTATTCACCTCCTCGATCTGATCGAAGGATTTTGATACTTTTGCCAAGTTGGTTTTGTACTTCATTCTTGAAATCTTTGAACTTTTCAAAGGTTTCATGCTTATGTTTCATTAGGTACACATACCCATATCTACTGAGGTCATCAGTAAATGTAACGAAGTATTGAAAACCACCTCTAGCTTGTGTACTTATTGGTCCACATACATCACTATGTATTAGTCCCAATAAAACATTTGCCCTTTCAACATGTCCCTTGAAAGGGGCTTTAGTCATCTTGCCCATTAAACAAGATTCGCATGTTTCATATGATTCAAAATCAAATGAATCTAATACTCCATCCTTATGAAGTTTAGATATGCGGTTCTCGTTTATGTGGCACAAGCGACAATGCAAGAGATAAGTCGGATTACAATCATTATTTTTAATCCTTTTAGTATTTATGTTATAGATAGGCATATCAAGATTTAATAAATAAAGACCATTCACCATTTGTGCACTAGCATAAAACATATCATTTAAATAAATAGAACAACAGTTGTCCTTTATCATAAATTAAAATCCACACTTGTCTAAACAAGAAATAGAAATAATATTTTTGGTAATGGATGGCACAAAATAACAGTCTTTTAAAATCAACGATAAACCAGAAGGCAAAGATAAATAATAATCTCCTATAGCTAATGCAGCAACTCTTGCTCCATTTCCAACTCGGAGATCAACTTCGCCTTTCGCCAACAATCTACTCTTTTTGAGGTCCTGCACATTTACACAAATGTGAGATCCACATCCAGTATCTAATACCCATGATGAAGAAGTAGATAAATTGACTTCTATAACAAAAATACCTGAAGTGGAAGTCACACTTCCTTTCTTTAGATCCTCCAGATATACTTTGCAGTTTCTTTTCCAATGGCCGGTCTCACCGCAATGGGAACAGTTCCCTTCCTTTGCTATCCCTCCCTTTGGCTTCAGTGCAGAAGACTTTGGCTTAGATTTAACAAATACCTTTGCTTTCTTATTGCCCTTAGCTTTGGCCCTTCCTTTGCTCTTATTCACAATAAGAACATTTGTGGCCTTAGTCTTCTTTGTATTTGCTTCATATATTCTCAACATACCAAGCAATTGTGGTAGAGTCTTTTCCATGTCAGTCATATTGTAATTTACTACAAATTGACTGAAGCTCTCAGGCAACTATTGCAAGATCACATCGGTGGCCAACTCTTGGTCCAATGGAAAACCCAGCTTCTCCAGATTCTCAATGTACCCAATCATCTTGAGCACATGAGTTCCAACTAGGCTTCCCTCTACCATCCTGCACTGGAACAACGCTTTAGAGACGTCATACCTCTCTTGTCTAGCTTGCTGTTGGTACAATTGCTTTAAGTGTTCGATCATATCGAACGCCTCCATTTCCTCATGTTGCTTCTGAAGCTCAGAGTTCATGGTGGCAAGCACAAGGCAGCCAACATCAAGTGCGTCATTCTGATGCTTCTTGTAAGCATCTTTATCGGCTCTAGTAGCCGTCAGGGGAGGTTCTTCAACAGGTAAGGGTTCCTCTAGGACATATTGTTTCTTTTCTTGCTTGAGGACTATCCTCAGATTTCTATACCAGTCTAGGAAGTTTGTCCCATTTAATTTGTCCTTCTCAAGGACCGATCACAGTGATAATGTGCTTGTTGTATTGTTAGTTGCCATGGATATCTATAATATAAATATGCAAAATAAGTTTATGATTTATTCATTTAACATGGTCTTATATTAAATGATGCTCCCACTATTTTGTTTAAAAAATATCAACCCTCGAAACCTTTAGTGGGCCAAGATCCATATTCACCTAATCTTGAGTTAGCTTTGGCTAATCGCCCAAGACTCGGTTATTTAGGTAGACAACACTTTGTCAATTACATCACATGTAATTCTTGGATAGTTGGACGAACAACGCTTTGTTCAATTCATCAAATGAATTATTATCAACCCATGCCTCTAGGTTCCCAATCCTATTGAGATAACCTAGTTAAGTCGTACCCAATTTAAAGTATAACGGATATCACTTTTATCCTTTCGCGCCTTACTAAGATTGCCACAATGCTTTGCTTTGGCAAACCCACATATGTACAATCGAAGTTTTTGACGAGTACTTTTAATTTTGGAAGGCATCTAAAACTTAATATTTTAGAGGGATTTATTGATCTCATGATTAGTTTGATAATTTAAAATATGTCCACTACATATAGGTGTATACATATCTACATATATGTGTAATACAATTATCAATCTAAAACATAAGATAAATCATGCATCAACATACATAATTAAACTGTGACATGGTTATAGCCCCTACTAGCGACTTTCTCAAGCCAATGAGAAAATCCTAAGAGTCAACCTAAGGTAACTTCACAAGCACCTTCCTTTGGCTCCAATTTGTGAATGGCCTCCTCATCCCGACACGATGCTCCATCTTCATTGATCACCATCAACAAATAAACTATACTATTTACAAGATATAGAATTCCTCGATTCACATTCGAGGGGAACATAGGGGAGGGATAACATTTAGAATAAAATAGAGAAGGCACGACACGCAGGTCGTATTATAAATTACAAACATTCACAAATCCTATCTAATAGGTCAAAGGGCTATAACCATGCACCATGCTCAAACAACACATAAAACATGCTTTAACATTTAATTAATTAAATTCTAAACATTTTAAAATTTAATTCTAATTAAAACTGTAAATAAATTTTGAAAAATTATCGTACACTCGGGACATCACATGCCACGAACTAGAACGACTACACCATGAACCATCATGGTTCGAACCATCATGGACCAATCATGGGCCTAGGGTTCGAAACCCTAGCCCACGGCCGAGCCATAGAGTGAGCGCCGTCGGCGCTAGGTTCTAATCCTAGCCGCCATGCTCTTACATGGTGTTTCCATCGAGCCAACTTGATCGAAACATTGGAATTTGTTAGCCACGAGTCACGGTCAGGCCATGCACGGTGGTGGCTCAACCATCTCGAGCCAAAGGTTCGAAAATCTTAGCTCTCACGTGGTGAAGCCACTTATCCATGCATGCGTGAACCATTATCGAGCCAAAGAGTTCAAAACTCATCCGCGTCTCGAAACCTCCATGCACGAACATGAGCCACAACGACTAGACCATCTCGAGCCAAGGGTCCGAAGCACCCTAGCCCTCATGTGGTGCAGCCGTGGGTCAAGTGCATAGGTGTTGGCCGAAACCAACTTGTTATGGATTCGATTATTCGCTTCGTGTATCGTATACATTAAACTTTAATTATATCAAATATAATTTCATGACAATTTCACAAATTTAATATTAACATATCATATATGTTCATACAGTTTTAAATAGCATGCAATATTAGTTCTAATAGTGATTAAAACAATTTCATCACATAAATCCGATATGAGCCTTGTACACGGCTCTGATACCACTGTAAGTAATCCATCATGCATAGCAACGCAGCGGAATAAAAAAATATGGATTACATGACACCGGATCTATACATAGGTTGTCATATCGGATAAAAGAACAAAAGTCTCACCCTTGTAGCGTGTTTGAGCAGATTCCACGAAGCAGCACCACGTCCAACACCTCCTTCGAGTCACTAGCAAAACTTATCAAGTTTTGCCTCAACGGTATCCACACGATCAAATCGGGTGAAGGGATAGTCTAAGAACAAGTTGCTAGACTCGTTCTTAGACCGGAACAAGAAGCACACTCGATTCACAATCGAATAATTGTCGGAATCCTCACAAGAATCTCTTCGGCTATTATGCAAAACCGAGAGCTCCTTGGAGATTGATGGAGGTGGCCGAGTGCTTTTGTGTAGGTTGGAATGATGTGTATTATTCTCTAACAATTAATTATATCAAAGTTATTAAAGGGGCTTAATTAAGTTCAAGACTTTCTCAAAGTCTTATGGGCCCAAACCCATGATTTAATTAAAACCTTTTAATCACTTAATTAAGACTCTTCTTAATTAATTAATTCATCCAATTGATTTAATTTCCCTTCTCGATTTAATATTTTGTGCGACCCGATAGGATCTTGTAATGTTGGCAGTGACATAAAATCTCATTTTATGTCGCAAGCAATGAGCGGTATCTAGCAACACATCAATGCTACCCAAATTACAAGAATGTCAATGACTCGACATAACCTAGGAACTTGTGATAATATTTATCATGTAACTTAATCCCTTTGTCCTTTGTGTTTAGATTGAACACGAGTCATGGAATAGTCATACTCGTATATTCAATCTCTATTTCTTGATCCCCAAGTAGAACTAGAATAAACGAATAAGCTCGATATCTCATTTCGACTCATTCGAGCATGGCCATGCATTTTAGTTCTCACTTGATCAATGGCCAAACACATCTCCTATTATATAGGAGGGACAAATCCTATCTCGATCAGTCAACACCCCTCTACATAATTCGTAGTGTATCCAATAGTCGCCTTTATAGTTTACCCTGTTACGGGTAACGTTTGACAATATCAAGATACATAACCCCTTATGTTGGGATCTCTGATGATCACAAGTCGTAAGGATTACATACATTATTATCACTATGAGAATTGCTTATGACACTCATATAACTATCCATGTAGCATTCTCATGGTGGGTCTGTCCAGTACATCGTTCTCTAACATGTACCCATGTGTTGATTTGATATCTCATATCAATGAACAATTCATCAATCAACACATACTAGTCTCTACGTATTATCATTATCCCTATTCATGATAATACTTGACTAGGGACATCTTTAAGAATAATACAATATTATTCTAAGGACATTAACATATATATTAATTCACATTGCACAGTTAATCAAATAATATATAATAATGAATTGCCATTTCATAAAATCATAAACATTGTATGTCCAAACAATCATTCAATGATTTGTCTTAGGGCATATCTCAACAGCCTCATAGTCTAATTTTCGTGCATATATGTATAGGGAGGCTGATGGAGTAGGTTATAGTCCATGTAGAAAGGAAAGAAATCAAGAATCCAAAGTTTCCAAAACTCTGCTGACGATCGATCGCCAGCTTTTATTTTTCAGCCAGGAACTTCTTGCAATCGATTGTGACAAAAAACCGATCGATCGCTGACTTCTATTCTTTCGTCCAGTAACATTTCGCGATCGATCGGGACAAAACGCCGATCGATCGCCAAGACACAAATTTTGTTGAATTGATTTCTTCCTTTAACGATCAATCGGGGCTTCTGTTTGGCGATCAATCACGGTCTTTTGTCA
The DNA here is from genome assembly GCA_907163345.1 of Haberlea rhodopensis. Taxonomy (NCBI): domain Eukaryota; kingdom Viridiplantae; phylum Streptophyta; class Magnoliopsida; order Lamiales; family Gesneriaceae; genus Haberlea; species Haberlea rhodopensis. Next base: position 65,062 of record CAJQUN010000187.1, read on the forward strand.
ACTTTTATGCATTTTTCTTGGTCTACTTTGATCCCTTGTCAATTCCAATGAATTTCTTGATATTTATTCTCCCTTGTTATCTTGATTTCTTTTCCACCTACATTCACACGAATATACAATTAGGTAGCATATGTAGCAATTTATCTATCAGAATATACCAAATCGTATACAATTAAGCACAAAAGATGTGTCTATTCCTAGTCACATCAAACTCCACCATACTTAATCTTTACTTGACCTCGAGTAAATCAGACAAAACTAAAATATTTTTTGTTGGCTCATAGCATCATAACAAACTAACATGTCCTCACTTTAATGCCTCAACAATTATAAACATGCATCGTAATGAAAGGTGGTGAAAAGTTAACAGTGGAACAAGTTCAATACCTCTACATCTCATACTTAACAAAGCATCAAACATGTGTGTGTGGTCATAAACAAGTGTTATGTACAAATTATAGATCCAATAGATGTAAACTCACAATAGTTCAAGTTATACACTAAAACAAGTATAAGCTCACTTGCACACTCTTCTCCACTATCTTAGCCACTTGGCAAACAAAAATCAAGTATGTCTTTATTAGCTTGTAGCTTGGCCTAGATATTGGCTTATGAAAGGAAGGGTAAAGTTGCATCAAACAAGAGATTATGGTGATATGCACAATTTAAACTTCTCTTCTTGCATGATTTTTCAAACTTTGTTCATTTTCACACCTTGTATTTTTGCAAGGTATATTTCAATCTTTTTTGTTTTCTCTTTTGAGCCTTGGCTCCCCTTGGAGTCATGTTTTTATCTGTTTTCTCAATGCATCCCTTTTCTTTCATGCATCTCATTATTTTGACAATGAAGCTCACAAATAAATGATTTGATGATAACATAAGTGTGTGTGAATGAAACACATCATACTCCCTTCAAAGGTATGGATTAAAATCATATTTAGGCTCATTAGGGAATGATTATAAACTAGTCAAGGAATGTTGAATGGGGTCTTTAGTATGCTTAGCATACAACCATTCCTTTTGTATTAAAGCTTAAAATAGGTACTAGGGATGATTTTGTTTACATGGTAGGCTTGAAAGTCTCAAACGCATCAAAGATCGGCCTATATCACTTTCATGTTCGCAAGTAGTCTTAACATACGCCTCAAAGAGCATGTAGTTAAGTTCTAGCATGTATTAGAGACTTCTTAAGACTATCACAAATTCACACAATCTTCACTAAGCTATGCACGCTTCACAAGTCAAGACGGATTCTTGCTCAAAATATTCAACTACTAAGTCAAAGTAAAATTTGTATTAGAGTTCAAAGTGTTTCAATGTTAACAATTCACCTATGTTCAAAAACATGAATGTCCTCATTTAGGTTTCATCATGGGCTAGTGATTCTAAGCATGTTCTCATTACTAAATATGAGCTCAAAATTTTCAAATTTTCGATTTTTTTGTATTTTTGTAATAGGAAAACAATAACATACCACTAATCCCTCCCCCATACTTAAATCTTACATTGTCCCCAATGTAAGTCAAACTTGTAAGGAAAGAGAAAAGACTAACTAAAAGAAACAATAAAAGAGATGGGAAAACTAACTCCCCTTGGGTTGCCTCCCAAGTAGCGCATCTGTTTAATGTCGGTGGCCCGACGCCAGTCCATGAATTACGTGATGCTTGGTGGATCTTCAAGATCCACTTTTCCTTCTTTAACGGCATGGAAACCTTCACAGTAAGTTTTTGGTCTATGTCTGTTCACCTTGAACGTCTTTGCTTTTGCTAGGCTTTGAACCTCAACTGCACCATGAGGAAAAACAACAGTTACTATAAAAGGTCCAATCCATCGAGAACATAGCTTACGTGGAAATAGGCGAAGGCAGGAAAGGTAGAGGAGGACTTTTGACCAATGACAAACTCCTTCCTCGAGATCATCTTGTCTTGAACGGTCTTCGTTTTCTCTTTGTAGATCTTTGAACTTTCATACGCTTCATTGCAGATCTCTTCCAACTCTTGTAATTGCAGCTTTCTATGCTCTCCGCTCTTGTCCATAGCCACGTTGAAGTGCTTAATGGCCCAATATGCTCGATGTTCCAACTCTACACGCAGATGACAAGGTTTACCAAAGATTAGTCTATAAGGAGACATACCTATTGGTGTTTTGTACGCAGTCCTGATAATCCCACAATGCATCGTCTAGTCTCAAGCTCCAATCTTTCCTAGTTGGATTTATAGTCTTTTCCAAGATAGAACTGATTTCTCGATTTGAAACTTTGGCTTGTCCATTTGTTTGCTAGTGGTAGGCGGTGGACACCTTGTGTTACATGGTACTTCTTTAGTAAGCTCTCCACCGTCCTATTGCAAAAATGGATACCTCGATCACTTATGATTGCCCTTGGAGTCCCAAACCTAGAGAAAATGTTATGCTTTATAAAACCTGCAACCACTTTTGAATCATCAGTACGGGTGGCTAAAGCTTCCACCCATTTCGACACATAATCCACAACAAGTAAAATATATATGTGGCCGAAAGATTGTGGAAACGGTCCCATGAAGTCTATGCCCCATACATCAAAGATTTCACAATAAATTATGTGTTGTTGGGGCATCTCCTTTCGTTGAGATATGTTACCCGTCTTTTGGCACTCAGGGCATGATTTGCAAAAATGATATGCATCATGAAATAACGTTGGCCAAAAGAATCCACATTCTAATACCTTCTTTGCAGTTTGTTTGGCTCAAAAGTGGCCGCCAATCTCATGTGAATGACAAAAATTGAGTATGGAGGATACCTCATTGCCCGAAATGCAACGCCGAATAACTTGATCCGCAGAATGTTTCCATAAGTATGGATCATCCCAAACATAGTACTTGGCGTCGCTTCGAATTTTTGTTTTTTAAGTCCTATTCAATCCATTAGGAAAAGTATTACTGGCCAAAAATTAGCAATGTTTGCATACCATGGTAAAATGTCGTGCATGGCAAAGAGTCGCTCATCCGGGAAGTCTTCTTTGAAACACAATGTTCACATGAATTAGGCGACTTAGGTGATCCGTCACTTTATTCTCCGTTCCTCGCTTTTCTTTAATTTCAACATCGAATTCACTCAAGAGCAAGATTCATCTAATTAGCCTTGGCTTTGCCTCTTTCTTCATCATCAAGTAGCGAAGAGCTGCATGGTCAGAATAAACAATAACTTTAGCACCAAGTAAATAAGAGCGAATTTTTTCTAAAGCAAAAACAACAGCTAATAGCTCCTTTTCCGTGGTAGAATAATTTTTTTGGGCATCGTTCAAAGTCCATGGATGCATAGTAGATGGCATGAGAAATCTTTCCAATCTTTTGGCCCAAAACGGCTCTTACTGCATAGTCGCTTGCATCACACATGAATCTTCGAATGTCTTACTCCAGTCAACTGGTTGGATAACTGGTGTGGATGTCAAGGAAGCCTTCAATGTTTCAAATGCAGTCTTCACGTCCTCATCAAACTTGAATGCCACTTCCTTTTGTAACAATTTGCACAATGGTGATGCGATCTTGGCGAAGTCCTTGATATATCTCCTATAGAAACCTGCATGGCCAAGAAAGGAACGCACATCTCGCACACAAATAGGATAAGGTATAGACTGAATAATGTCAATTTTTGTTCTGTCTACCTCCATACCTTTTGATGAGATCACATGACCCAAAACAAAACCTTGTTCTACCATAAAATGGCATTTTTCAGAATTTAGCACAAGGTTTGTTTCTATGCATTTCTTTAGGACAAGGGTAAGGTTAGTTAGACAAGCATTGAATGAGTCACCATAAACGGTAAAATCATTCATGAATACCTCCAATATATGCTCAGAGTACTCAGAAAATATACTAACCATACACCGTTGTAAAGTGGCTGGTGCTTTGCAAAGTCCAAATGGCATGCGCCTATAAGCGAAAGTTCCAAAGGGGCATGTGAACGTAGTTTTTTTCTTGATCTTCCAGAGCAATCATAGTCTGAAAATAGCCGGAATATCAATCAAGAAAATTGTAAGAAGAATGACATGCTAACCTTTCAAGCATTTGATCAATGAAGGGCAATGGAAAGTGGTCCTTGCGAGTCACGGTGTTCAACTTACGGTAGTCAATACAAACTCTCCATCCATTTTGAATGCGGGTGGTTACTAATTCATCAGTCTTTGTTCCTCACCACTATGATACCAATATTCTTTGGAACTACTTGGACAGGACTGTCCCACTGGCTATCCGAAATTGGGTATATCATTCCAACTGCAAGAAGCTTTAAAATCTCATCTTTCACAACTTCCATCATCGGTGGATTGAGTTTTCTTTGCGGTTGGTGTGTAGGTTTGGCTCCTTCTTCAAGTAGAATCCTATGCATTCATGTAGAGGGGCTTATTCCTTTAATGTCAGCAATGGTCCATCCTATGGAGGTCTTATGCTCCTCTAGCACGTGAATGAACTCCTTCTCTTGGCCATCCCCCAACTTGATAGATATTATTACCGGTAGTGTGTTTCCTTCTCCAAGGAACACATACTTTAGGTGGCTTGGTAATGGCTTCAGTTCAACAGTGGGTGCCTGCTGATACTGAAGGAAGAGGCCTAGTGTTAGGAATAGGCAATGACACAAATGAAGCATTACCTTGCATCTCGGACGTGGTGTCGAAAGCGGTGATTTTGTGATCCACCTCATCTCCAAGTGACAACTCTTCCTCAAAATGGTCTAGAGGAGTGGTGAGGGCTATCTCCAACTCATCTTTACCTGCAATCTCAAAAATGCCTTGGGACAAGAAATCAATAATATCGATAGAGTAAACATTATCATCGTCGTCACAAGGATATTTCATGGCATCATCTATATTGAATTTAACGACATCACCATCAAATTCTATCATGAGTGTGCCACTATGAACATCTATCTTAGTCTTGGATGTTTTCAAGAAGGGTCTCCCTAACAATAGAGGGCTACTTGTAAGGACCCTGATACCTTAAGTGTGGATTAAAGGCATAAGAAGAGCTAAACATACATCTAACAGAGTATAAAGTTCATGTTGATGCCTTGAGCTATTAGGATTACAGTGCCAAAATAAGATTCCAAAAAGGATTAATTACATTCCCAGCTAAATGAATGTTAATCATATAGTTTTACACTACCCTAGAGTAGAGACTATATAAAAGAATCTTGTCATCCTATACCAGTAGCACTCCTCACCAGCTCACTGCATCAACCCGCTCCTTAGCCCTTCATGCCAAAATGTACATACAGGAACAACCCCCAAATCATGAGCATATAATAACCATAATCATACCAACAAGATTATGATATAAAATGCATAACCGTAAATACAAATCACTTCCTGTGATATATGCACTTAAAAGCTCCCTTTGGTTGTCCCTGTACCACAAGCATAATAAATAGATTATAATGCCAATAATGTGTCATGACATGCATCCGATCCATCAATACCAATATCCAATTTCCAAGTCTTATTATATCAGTGGCATAATACCCCTCGCGTTAACATGACAGTGGCATTAATACCCCTCGCTTAGACAATACCAGCGGCAAATAATATCCCGACTTACAATCACATGCTCCAATGCATCCAATGAGTGTATGCAACAATAATGCATAACCAAATTCATGTATGCAACCATAATGCATAACCAAACTCATGTATGCAACCATAATGCATAACCAATGTATGTATGCAACCATAATGCATAGCCCAACACGTAAAATATGCATTTTACCGTCCGATGCCCGTACGTCTCACTACGTACCTTTGTTCCAAAAGTGGGGATGTTGTAGAACTTTATCTTCTTGGTTGTGTTGCTACCTGAGATGGTTCTACAATCACACTAACCAATATTAGAAGCCAATAATAGTCTGATACCAAAAATCCCACAAAAATAACTAAAATTTCCATTTTCAGTGTCTCGCGATCGATCGCCAATGGGCCCCGATCGATCGCAAGAGGCTACTGCCATAATATCCGAAAAATACCAATCCGCGACCAATCGCCGAGTTTGTGCCGATCAATCGCGCCAAACTCGTGATCGATCGCGGAAGCACACTGGAACCGCCCTGGTGCTCGCGATCGATCGGGAAATGCCCAGATCGATCGCGGAAGCCTGTACACGTGATTTTTGCCCATTTTTCACATTTCATCTTCTCCAATCCATTTCCCTTCAAATCTTTCCCAACCATTAACATCAAAACTTCAAACACCACCAATATAAACATCAACAATTACAATACTACTCATATTCAATAAAATCCCTAAAATTCAAACAAGAAATACTACTCAACCAAAAATCCCCATAAAACCAACATAAACCACATCAAAAACCATATTCCAACCATATACAACATATATCCAAACAAACCCATTTTCCCCAAATTTTTACAAACCCAAAATCAAACAAAACATGCTCAAACATTAACAAAGGATATTGCTCACCTCTTGAGCTACAAAACTAGCAAGAAATCAAGGATTTAAAAGCTTCAAAGTTTCTTCTCCTCCTCCTTGCAAGAAGAGTGAATGGTGGGTTTGGGGAAGGGTTTGGGGGAGTTTTTCTTTAATGAGTGATTTGAGAGAAATGAGTGGAGTGTTGGGAAGTTGTGGTATTAGGGGTGGTTTGATTAAAATTATGCCCCGGTATTTAGCATGATGTATAAAATATCCTAACATTATATTTTAAAAGCATTTCTTCTAAAATGCACCATTTCCCCATTTAAACACGCTTTACCAAAATAATTAATACCCACCCCAAATAAATCATGCCAACACCCAATTTACCAACATGCATCACATGCACCCTGAAATGCATTACCAGGTCATGCCCACCGCATAACTAAGCATTTCACCCTAATAATTAACACTAAGCATAATTAATGCCCAAATGCATATAATTATTCGGGGGCATCACAATACTCCTCTACTTATAAGATTTTGCCCTCGAAATCGCATGCACTTACCATGCGAAACTAAACATAACTTACATACCAGAAAATAGTTCCGGGTAGTGTTGCACCATATGCCGCTCCGTCTCCCACGTGGCCTCCTCGACACCCCTGCGATCCCACTGAACCTTGACCATCGGTATTACCTTGTTCCGAAGTCTGGGATCAGCTCTATCCAGAATCCTGACTGGACGTTCGACGTAGGATACATCCGAATCTAACTGAATCTCAGAAGGCTGCAACACATGTGACGGAACGGTGTCAAAGCCAGACGATAAGCCAAAGCACCAATGTGCTGTAAAATCTCAAATGGTCCCATATACCTCGGAGACAATTTCCAGCGCATTCCAAACCGTACTACACCTCTGAAAGGTGAGATCTTCAAAAAGACCTTATCCCCCAATTGGAATTCCAACGGTCGCCACCGTTTATTTGCATAGGTTGCCTGCCTATCCTGAGCTGCCTTCATTTTCTGTCGGATCATCTTTATCTTCTCCTCCATTTCCCGGATCAATTCGGGTCCTCCGACCAATTTGCTAGTCAAGTCATCCCAGTACAATGGTGACAAACAACGTCGACCATAAAGAGCCTCGAATGGAGCCATTTGATTGCTCGCCTGATAGCTATTGTTGTACGAGAACTCCACTAGAGCTACTAAATCCTGCCATGAAGTATCAAACTCCAATACACATGCCCGTACATTTCCTCGAGAGTCTGTATGGTACGCTGTCTGGCCATTTGTTTGGGGATGATAAGTCGTGCTCAATCTCACTTCAGTACCCAAAGCTGACTGAAGACCTCCCCAAAAGTGAGATGTAAACCATGGATCTCTGTCAGACACAATAGAAACTGGAATCCCGTGCAATCTCACTACATCCCCGAACATACAACTGATCCATCCTCAAGTATGTGTATGTCATACTATACGGAATAAAGTGAGCTACCTTCGTCAGCCTATCCACGATCACCCAGATCGCATCAAATCCTGAAGCAGTCCTCGGCAAGTGGGTTAAGAAGTCCATAGATATGTGTTCCCACTTCCATTCCGGTATTTCCAAGCTCTTCAACTCGCCACCAGGCCTCTGCCTCTCTACCTTAACCTGCTGACAGATCAAACACTTCTTAACAAAAGTGATAACATCTCGCTTCATCCATTTCCACAAAAATTGGTCACATAAGTCCTTGTACATCTTCCTCCCGCCTAGGTTGATACTAAATCGGCTGCTATGAGCTCGCTGTAATAATCCTCGACGCAACTCTGGCGTACTCGAAACTATCTAATGGTTACCAAGTCTCAAAGAACCGTCCTCAGCCACTCTGGACATCGATGGCTGCCCAAGATGTACTAAATCCAACCATCTCTGAATCTCATTATCTGACTTCTGAGCTTTCCTGATATTCTCATAAATATCCGGCTCTGCCAATAAAGTTTATACACGTACCTTTGATGTATCCACATCAAAGTCATAACCCAGATGATAATAAGAAGTCATCAATGTTGATAGATGCATGACGTCCTCAGCAGTACACTTCACCTTCCGACTCAAGGCGTCTGCTGTCAAGTTCGCCTTTCCAGGATGGTACTCAATTTCACAATCATAGTCCTTGAGTAAATCCGTCCATCTCCTCTGCCTCATATTCAGCTCCGCCTGAGTAAATAGAAATTTCAGGCTCTTGTGGTCCGTAAAGATGGTAAACGAAGTACCATACAAATAATGCCGCCAAATATTCAAGGCAAAATAATAGCCGCCAATCCCTGTAGTGATGCATAAGTATATAGAAAAAACCTCTTGTTCTCCGTGGGAATTACCAACACAGGCGTTGTTGTCAACCGGTGCTTCAACTCTTGGAAGCTCTGCTCACAAGCCTCAGACCAATAGAATGGTACTCCCTTTTGAGTCAACTGAGTCAAAGGCTTAGCAATCTTTTGAGAATCCCTCGACGAAACGTCGATTATAACCAGCTATACCAAGGAAGCTCCGTATCTCGGGCACAGAAGTAGGCGCAGACTATTCCATCACTGCCTCTACTTTCCTGGGATCCATTGATATTCCATCGCTAGAGATGACATGCCCCAGAAATACCACACTGCTCACCAGAATTCACACTTGCTGAGCTTGACAAATAGTTGATTATGTCTGAGGACCTGGAACACTGTCTGCAAGTGTTTCACGTGCTCTTCCTTACTCTGAGAATATATAAGATTGTCATCAATGAACACAATGACGAACTGATCAAGATACGGTTGGAACACCCGATTCATAACACTCATAAAGACAGCCGGGGAGTTCCTCACTCCGAACGGCATAACCAAGTACTCGTAATGTCCATACAGAGTCCGAAATGCTGTCTTCTGAATATCCTCCTCTCTGACCCGAATCTGATGGTACCCAGACCTCAAATCAATCTTACTATAAAGCTTTGTACCCTGCAATTGATCAAACAGATCGTCAATCCGTGGAAGAGGATACTTATTCTTCATCGTTGCCTTATTCAGTTGCCAGTAATCGATGCACAACCGCATCGAACCATCTTTCTTCTTAATGAATAGAACCGGAGCGCACAAGGCGATACACTAGGTCTTCAATTCTCTTAACTCCGCCGGTGCCATCCTATAAGGGGCACGAGAAATTACTGGACGTCCCCGGTAACAACTCAATCCCAAACTCGACATCTCTAGTCGGCGGGAACCCTGAATTTCTCCCGAAAACACGTCCTTAAACTCTGCAACCATGGTTATCTCCTCAATCCTCAATTCCTTATTCTTTTCCGCCATGTCGATCGCATAAATAAGATAACCCGTATGCCCACATTCCAATAATCACGACATTTTAATAACCGATATCAATGGAATCTTCGGACGAGAACAGTTCCCATAAAAAGTCCACTGAAACCCTTGATCAGATTGGAAACGAACCGTTCTCTGTTGGCAATCTACCACTGCCTAATATTTGTTCAGAATATCGATGCCCACAATGCAATCGAAATTTGACATTCCCAAAACAATCATATCTGTCTTCAACTCATTGCCCTCAAACTAAATGTGGCAGTCAGCAAGAAACCGGTCAGCGATAACATTCTTCCCAGTAGGTGTCGAGACCAAAAGAGGCGTGGGTAACGGAGAGGGGCACATATGATGTCTCTCCACAAAATCAGCAGATACAAAAGAGTGGGAGGCACCTGTATCTATCAAAATAAAAGCAGGGTACATAAATAAATGACACATACCAGTAATCACCTCCTCTGGAGCCACCGCAGCCTGCTCTCTAGTCAAAGCATAAACCTGCTCTTGGGGTGGCCCCATTGCCTGACCTCCCGACTGACGAGGCATCACTAGTTGCCTCTGTTGCACCGACCCACTAGTAAGCCTCCACCTGCCTTCTCTGTGATCTATCTGACCATCACTATTCTGAAAAAATCGAGCAATGTGGCCCATATTGCCACATTTGTAACAAGTCGTACAGTCAAGCATGTGATGTGGTCCACCAAAGAAATGTACATTTCACTACTCCGCTCCTACTTGCTTGAGTTTGCCCTCTATTGATAGATGCATTACCCCTTCGATTATCAATTTGCCTTCCACCAAACCGAGAAGAAGAAGGACCCCCACGAGGTTTAAAAGGTTTTCCTCGCGGCCCTCATATTATTAGATACCGGCCTTTGTGGTGGAACTTGTGGGGGTACAACATCTGTGTAAGCACTAACTCCTATCTCGCTAGTTTCGCTCTAATAAGAGCATCATCAAAAGAGTTGGGGTTGTTGGAGATAACCCGATCAAACAATTCTAGCCTCAAACCCTTCAAGAAGTGCCTCATCTTGGCATGTCTATTGATAGCAATGTGGGGACATACCTTAACAGCGATGAATAATGCATGGCATAGTCCGAGATAGTAATGCTACCCTGCATTAAGTTGGTGAACTCATCCTCCTTCATCTGCCTAGCAGCAGCAGAAAAGTACCGGCAGAAACCGGGTCCTGAATAAAGTCCAGTCCACCAACATACCTTAAGCCCTCAACTCCATCACCTGCCGTCTTCCACCACATGGAAGACTTCTTTGCCAACTAAAATTCCGCTAACCTTAGCCAACCAGTCCTATCATAAGGTGCAGACACAAATATCTGCTCAATCCTTTCCAGCCATTCCTCTGCTTCCTCCTCTGACTCGGTCCCCTCAAATCTAGGCGGATGGAAGTTCAAGAATTGTGTTAGACTCAATTCACCAGGCAATAATGGCTGTGCAATAGGTTCAACACTCACAGCCAGTGGTGGTAGGGGATTAGTCTGTGCGATACTAGCATTCACACTCCCCACATCACCCACCTCCTCATTTAGGTGTTCCGTATTTCTGGCTGCCATGTTGTAATACAAGGGTGGTTAACAACAATACCAGAAACAATTTATATGTTACACCGTTAGATAACATGAATAACAATAAGCATGTTAGTATAACAATTATATACATCAATATGCACCACATGCATAAACATGCTCATAAGTGAACACCTAGCCAACTTGTTGTTAAGGCTACCCTTCACTCATTCCCGGTTCTCTAACCACTGCTCTGATACCACTAATGTAAGGACTTTGATACCTCAAGTGCGGATTAAAGGCATAAGAAGAGCTAAACATACATCTAACAGAGTATAACGTTAATGTTGATGCCTTGAGCTATTAGGATTACAGTGCCAAAATGAGATTCCAAAAGGATTAGTTACATTCCCAGCTAAATGAATGTTAATCCTATAGTTTTACACTACTCCTAGAGTAGAGACTATACAAAAAGAATCATGTCATCCTATAACAATAGCACTCCTCACTAGCTCACTGCATCAACCCGCTCCTTAGCCCTTCATGCCAAAATGTACCTACAGGAACAACCCCCAAACCATGAGCATATAATAACCATAATCATACCAACAAGATTATGATATAAAATGCATAACCGTAAATAAAATCACTTCCTGTGATATATGCACTTAAAAGCTCCCTTTGGTTGTCCCTGTACCACAAGCATAATCAATAGATGCCAATAATGTATGTCATGACATGCATCCAATCCATCAATACCAATATCCAATTCCCAAGTCTTATTATATCAGTGCCATAATACCCATCGTGTTAACATGACAGCAGCATTAATACCCCTCGCTTAGTCAATACCAATGGCAAATAATATCCCGACTTACAATCACATGCACCAATGCATCCAATGAGTGTATGCAACCATAATGCATAACCAATTCATGTATGCAACCATAATGCATAACAAAACTCATGTATGCCACCATAATGCATAACAAATGTCTGTATGCAACCATAATGCATAGCCCAACACGTAAAATATGCATTTTACCGTCTGATGCCCGTACGTCTCACTATGTACCTTTGTTCCAAAAGTGGAGATGTTGTAGAACTTTATCTCCTTGGTTGTGTTGCTACCTGGGATGGTTCTACACAATCACACAAACCAATATTAGAAGCTAATAATAGTCTGATACCAAAAATCCCACAAAAATAAATAAATTTCCATTTTCAGTGTCTCACGATCGATCGCCAATGGGCCCCGATCGATCGCGAGAGGCTACTGCCATAATATCCGAAAAATACCAATCCAAGTTCGATCGCCAACCAAAAATCCCCATAAAACCAACATAAACCACATCAAAAACCATATTCCAACCATATACAACATATATCCAAAAAAACCCATTTTTCCCCAAATTTTTACAAACCCAAAATCAAACAAAAAATGCTCAAACATTAACCAAAGCTCACTTCTTGAGCTACAACTAGCAAGAAATCAAGGATTTAAAAGCTTCAAAGTTTCTTCTCCTCCTCCTTGAAGAAGCGTGAATGGTGGGTTTGGGGAAGGGCTTGGGGGAGTTTTTGATTAATGAGTGATTTGAGAGAAATGAGGGGAGGGTTGGGGAGTTGGGGTATTGGCGGGGTTAATTAAATTATGAGTTGGGGTATTGGCGGGGTTAATTAAAATTATGCTTCGGTATTTAGCATGATGTATAAAATATTCTGACATGATATTTTAAAAGCATTTTTTTCTAAAATACACCATTTCCCCATTTAAACATGCTTTACCAAAATAATTAATACCCACCCCAAATAAATCATGCCAACACCCAATTTACCAACATGCATCACATGCACCCTGAAATGCATTACCAGGTCATGCCCACCGCATAACTAAGCATTTCACCCTAATAATTAACACCATAATTATGATATAAACATAATTAATGCCCAAATGCATATAATTATTTCGGGGGCATCACAATAGTATTGTCACCCTTAGCCATATCAAGCACATAAAAATCTGCGGGAAATACCAACTCATTTACTTGCACTAAAACATCTTCTAAAATTCCCCCAGGGTATGCATTAGATCTATCCGCTAATTGGACAACCACACTTGTTTCACTTAAAGGTCCTAGATTTAAAGAAGGATAGAGAGAGTATGTCATGACATTTATCGACGCTCCTAAATCTAGCATAGCTTTTTCAAGACGTGTTGTACCAATTGTGCATGGGATAGTGAACATACCTGGGTCCTTGCACTTGGTAGGGATTTTCCATTGAATAACTGCTGAGATGTTCTCCCCCAACTCAACTTTGCGGTATCCTTTAAGCTTTTGTTTCCTTTTGGCGGTGCACAACTCCTTTAAGCACTTTGCATAGCGTGGCACCTACTTGATAGCATCCAACGGTGGAATGTTCACCTCGCATCTTCGAAAGGTTTCGTAGAGGTCCTGATGCTTTCATTCCTCATATCTTCCTGAAATGCAAGAGGGAAAGGTGGTTCAATCTTATACTCAGAAATTAGAGGGGATTTACCTTTTTGTTCCTCCTTTTGTATGGAATCATTTCCTGTAGGCTCGATCTCTTTCTCATCTTCATGTGTAGTCTCCATCGGTTTCTCCTCATCTTGTGTCTCAAGTTCTTTCCCACTCCTTAGTTTAATCGCACTGGCATTCTCCCTCGGATTCACTACTGGTTGTGATGGTAGGGTGCTTGATCTTTGAGACTCTATGCGATTTATTGCGATGGCCAACTGTCCCATTTGAGTACTCAAGCTTTGGATGTTTGCTCTTGTCTCCTGTTGAAATTTCACAGATCCATTAGCAATTTCCTTAACAATATTTTCTAGATACTCACCAGGTGTTGGGGTTGGAACAGCTTGTTGTGGTCTTTGGAATGGTGGTGTATACGGTGGTGGTTGGTATTGTGTCTGTGATTTAGCCTGATTCTCATATCTCAAATTTGGATGATCTGGCCATCCTGGGTTATATGTGCTGGAAAAGGATCATACTTTCGTTGTGGCTGTCCCGGAAATCCGCCCACTTCATTTTCTTCCTCAATAGATGGTTCTTGAAGTGTGGGGCAAGCGTCAGTTGAATGACTCGGTAGTGCACAAATTCCACATACATTAGCACTTTGTCCATTTCCAATTGCAAGATGTTTCACAATACTGGTCAAGTCAATCAAATGTTGTTCCATGCTAGAAACATTTACCTCGCTTTGCTTCCTAAGCTTATGATCCGGCCGAGCAGTTCCAACTATTGAGAGTTGGCTGCCATGTTAGCAATTAAGTGCCTTGCTTCCGTTGGCGTCTTATCCACCAATGCTCATCCACTTGCAGCGTCTACCAAGTTCCCGTCATTTGGAAAAAGACCCTCATAAAAATATTGAATAAGTAAATGCTCACTTATATGATGTTGAGGACAGCTTGAAAAAAGCTTTTTGAAGTGTTCCCAATATTCATGCAGTGATTCCTCATGGAGTTGTCTAATGCCGTGTATATCTTTGCGAATATTTGTCACCCGTGATGCAGGAAAGTATTTCTCCAAGAAGGTTCTTTTCAGCTCGCTACATATAGTGATGGATCCAGAAGGTAAATAGAAGAGTCAATCCTTAGCAGCATCCTTCAAAGAGAACAGAAAAGCTCGTAGTTTGATTTGTTCATCAGTTATGCCGGTCGGCTTCACGGTAGTGCATACTACATGGAATTCCATCAAATGCTTATGCGGATCCTCACCTGCAAGACCATGAAAAGATGGTAAAAGATGTATTAGGCCCGACTTTAATTCAAAATTTATATTAGTAGCAAGTGTAGGAAAGGTAATGCAGAGAGGTTGTTGATCCAAGGTAGGATTCGCTAGCTATCGTAGGCTTTGATTCTCCGCCATGATAGTCTTTGCCTCTTCTTATTCTTTAAGTTTCCTTCGATTTTCTCTCCTTAGTATATGTAAAGTCCTTTCTATCTCGGGATCGTATTGATGTTCGTCCTCCTCTGATGAAAAATTATCTGCGTGCATGAACAAACAGATATAATGCACGGGAAGATGAATATCAATAAAAAGTTAACACAAATTAATAAAACGCCCTTCCCCGGCAACGGTGGCAAAATTTGGTAGCGCTTATTGCGTACGCCCAAATTAACCCTCTCAAGTCAATAAAAGCAATGAATGTAGTAGCATGAGTAGGAATCGATTCAACGAGGAAGGTTATATATTTATGTGTTAACTTACGCAAACGAAAATAAAAAAGGATTTTGAAATTAATTGAATTACCACTATGATGAAAATTAAACTAGTATGCAAAATTAACTAGATGAATTACTTTATGAGAAAAGAGCGATTCTCGGTTTTCGGTTGACTTTACAATTGATGTTTACTATCTCAATCATCGACCTCCAAATATTATTCAATTTTCATATGAATATTCATTGTTGGACGTTTAATCCAATAATCAAAGTCATATCCCACCTTAAGTTTAGTTAAGTAGCCCAAGCGTTCTAGTTTAACCCTTATCAAACAATCAATCATAATACAAGCGATTAAGATTTAAATCGATGATGGATGAACTAGTGAGATCGATAAAACTAAGCAACATATTCCAAGCGTCTATGTTTAATATAGTCAATTGTATTTCCTAAGAATTTAACAAACTCACAAGCGGAATTTTATTAATCTTAGTTGCTTCGTAAATCATAGGGATCAAACGATTCCGTATTTGATATCTAATTTAGCGCTAATTTGTATGAACAATAGCTAGGTGATCAATCTAACAATCAAACATAACAATCATGGCAATAAAATCAGAAAAACAATTGATACTCAATGAAATCAACAATAAAAACTTAATCTCACGAGAATCGAAAACTCCAATGTATCGTCTTCCTCAATCGAGAATCACAAAGGTGTTTAGCTACTCATAACTAAATTAAAAACAATCAAATCTATTCTAGAAAACATTAAACTAATAGGAAAAGAAAGAATTACTACAGAGAATCACGATTCCAGAGCGTCACTTCCGTCTTCGTTCTTCAAGTCGTTCTTCAAACGTTTGAGAGAAATATATTCTAAATCTAAAATTATGATGTTAAGTCTGAATTATTGTGCATCATAGGCTAATTTCTGTGCATATATGTATAGGAAGGCTGATGGAGTAGGTTAGAGTCCATGTAGAAAGGAAAGAAATCAAGAATCCAAAGTTTACAAAACTCTGCTTGGCAATCGATCGAGACAAATTGGCGATCGATCGCCATCTTTTATTTTTCAGCCAGGAACTTCTCACGATCAATTGTGACAAAACGCCGATTGATCACTGACTTCTATTCTTTCGTCAAGTAACATTTGGCGATCGATCGGGACAAAACGCCTGATCGATCGCCACGACACAAATTTTGTTGAATTGATTTCTTCCTTTGACGATCGATCGAGACTTTTGTTTGGCGATTAATTACGATCTTTTGTCCACTAATGCATTTTTCTTGGTCTACTTCGATCCCTTGTCAATTCCAATGCATTTCTTGATCCTTATTCTCCCTTGTTATCTTGATTTCTTCGATTCCACGCGTGTTACCATGAATATACGATTAGGTAGCACATGTAGCAATTTATCTATCAAAATATACCAAATCGTATACAATTAAGCACAAAAGATGTCTATTTCTAGTCACATCAAGGGTGAAGGTTTATTACTGGTGGTCGCTCTACCTCTTTTTGGATATTATCAGGTATTTGGGATGTACGAACTCATTTTATATCATACATGTATTATGATTTGTGGATGTGAAGTGAATACCAACGCGTTGAGGCATGATGGGCTTTTACATTGGGCGTGCAGTAATATAATATCTAAGACTCTTATATGGAATTGAAATGCCATATACATTGGCTACTAATAAGATGGGATCTTATTGAGCGTAAAAGCAATGCTATATGTTATACTCATATAACGAGAACGATATTATAAGCAGCCAATGGGAATTGTTGAGGAATCGGTATTCACTTGAATGAGATTGTGACATGTCATGACATATGCATTTAATATTTAAAGAAGTTATATTATGATTTGAGTATTGTACATGAACGACCCAAAGAACACGAGATATGACTGAAAGACATGGAATATTTATACCTACTGTGTTTATAGATACTTGTTTCGTATGTTTTGTTGATATAAGTTATATATCTTGGTTGTGTTTATGGTTTTGTGGGTTGTTTCTGTAGGGATTTTTTGGGCGAGGGAAGCCATGATTGTAGATCCATTTTGTTGCCCTGATGATGATAGAGTAGTCGACTAGAGAAACAAAGAAGACAGTGTCTATTTTGAGTTGTATTTACTTATGGCATGTAATGAATAAATACAACTGGTTGTAAAATGGATCGACTCAACTCTATAATACATATTATAAATATGTTATATTACCATGATAATGGTTTAAGACAGTGAGGGTCTTACATAAGTGGTATCAGAGCATATACCTGGGTTAGGTAGACTAAGTGACCTAGTGGGGTCTAGGTGCACTGAGATATATGTTCTGCCTGTTATAGCCTGTTGTGTTCTATGTTTGTGTTAACAGGTATATTATGGTGAACTGTATGTACACAGCATGGCTAACCTTCAAGAAGGTTTGGATGATGCGATGATTATCAATGCTAGTGGAGGTCAAATCCATGTACCACCACCTCCAGTCGGTCAAGGACATGTTGAACCAGTGTTGTTACCAGGGGAACTTAGTTTGACACACTTTTTGGGATATCAGCCTCCCAAATTTGAGGGTACTGAGACTAGAGAGGAAGCTGAAGACTGGCTAGTAAGGATTAGAGAAGATATTTGTATCCGCTCCTTGTACTCGCACTGCTTGGGTTCGACTGGCGGAGTTTCGGTTGGCAAAGAAACCATCAATGTGGTGGAAAATAACTGTGCAGGAGTTACGAGCTCAAGGACAACTGATTGACTAGAATGTATTCCGAACCCGATTCTTTAATCGATACTTTTCTGCTGCTGCAAGACAACTTAAAGAAAAAGAATTTACAGCGCTGAAACAAGGGGGCATGAGTGTAGCTGATTACACTCATCAATATTCATCATTGATATGATATGTTCCCCACATCGCTACCAATGTTAAAGCCAAAGTGAGACATTTCCTGAAAGCTTGAGGCCTGAATTATTTGATATGGTGATCTCGAATAACCCTACCTCGTTTGAAGATGCTATAATGAGAGTGGAGTTGGCTGAGATAGGAGTGGGTGCCAACAAGGAAGTGGTTCAAACACAGCAGAAATTGACTCATGATAGTCTAATGTCCATAGGTGAACAGTTTAAGGTAAAGGGTGGGTCATCATCATCAGCATCATCAAGATATAGTGCCAAGAGGTTTAGTGGGGGCCAGAGGAATAGAGGACAAGGACAGACAACAGGAAGTCGACATATTCAGTGTTTTAATTGTGGAGGACCACACTTGAAGTGAAATTGTCCGAGGCTGGAAAGTATCGGTAATGCGCCACGACCGGATAGTGTGACATGTTTTGTATGTGGTGTTGTAGGCCACATAGCTTGGAATTGCCCGAATCGTATTGGACAGAGGGGAAAAGGAAAAGCTAGTGAAGAGTCAACCACAACACGTCCTACCTCCACGTGTGTGATGTCCGGGGATTAATGGTGTTAATCTCGATGTAGTAATAATCCTTAATGGATTTTAATTGTGGCAATTATGAATTAATTGCGGTTTTGGGACTCCCGGGGATTTTTAAATCCGGTATTTGGAGTCATTGGATCCAAGGGATGAGATTGTATTCTCGTCGTGGATGATAACCTTGGAATTTGGTCTTTGGTGGGATTTGGGGTCCGGAGTACTTTGTACTGGGGCTGGTAATAGAAATAAAGATTGTGAGGTAATTATTGAAAACAGATGATTTTTAATGAGTCATGATGTATTTGTGGGAGGATTGGTGTTTTCGAGTTTTGGTACTATATATACCAGGTAGACTCGGTATTCCGTTATTTGGCACGGATCCCTCCTCTCTCTCCTCTCTCTCTATGCCTACCGTCACGTGTTGGACGGTGAGATCGTGAATGTCAAGGTGTTGACATGTACCGTCATGAGTTGACGATGTTATTTTGGATATCATATGTTGGTATATACCGTCACAAGATGACGATGACATAGCGGATGTTCTATGTAGATGTGTGGTATCGTTTTGATGAATAATACGTCTGGCATATGTATTTAGTCGTATGATTTGAGTGCCGATGGTGAGCACAAGGTGATGTCTACGTCACTGGTTGACGAGACTGTTATGCCGAGCAGGTTTGCTCGATGGATTAATGGATGCATTATACCGGTGAGTGTACCGCATCATGTAATACAGGTGAATATTTTCGAGTAGTGATACCTTCGGGTATACTCGCTGGAATGGCTAAGGCCAAGTGATTGTTGGTAAGAGTAGTAATTGAGGAAACTACTCGCTTGCCGTTGTGATGTGTGGTATACATGGTCACGCCCACCCTGAGGGTGTGGAATAAGTCATAATGGATTAGGATTGCATCGTGGTTGAGCAAGGACACCGGGAATGTCCATTATGCTTTGGTCTTTTAGAGAAATATTGGGTGATGACCCACTACTCTAATGGTTTGTACGGTATGCCATACCGGTAAGGCATACGTATGGAACGTATGGCATGTTGATAGGTTTGGTGCAAGCCTATGGGGGCAGCGTATTGCTAGCCAGGTATTGTTGCAGTGATATAGTGTGCTTGTTGTAGCCATTACACTGCTCGCTGGAACCGAGCTTGGTGAATCGTATGATGATACGATGAGGGTAATAGTGGACTCTAGTGGTCACTATGTCGCATGAGGTTTGAGGCAGGGAATGCCTCACGGGGTCGTTTATACGTCAAATATTAAGGGACTTGTTCTGTGACAGTTCAATTCTGTTGGGAGTGCCAACGTGAGTGTCGACAAGTCGTTGTTAGCTCTGGTTGAGCATCTTTGCATGTGGTATGCAACGGAAGTCACAACTGGATTGTGAGATATAGTTAGTGGGGTGACACTACTATATTGATTTTATCTCTTGGAGAGATTTGGATTGTACTGTCATGGAGACAATTAATATTGGTTGAGGGTTGATCGTGAATCAACCAGAGTAAGTGTAAAGACCCGGATTTTTGTTAAGGGGTAACAAAAAACTTGATTAAAAAGAGTTTAAAAATTTCTAAACTCTAGCATAGAGTTTCATAGCATCAAGGAGTCCCTAACCAAATAAAACTCCTTCCTTAATAATCGAATTCCAGCAGAATGGATGGACCAAAATTCTGGAAAACTGAATCCAAATGCAGCTGTCAAGATCGAAGCAAACTCCAGAATCTGATCTTCACTCCTCAACCTGCACGTTTCTGTCACTAAGTTCGAAGAGTCCTAACCAGTTCCACCTCTTCTCTATCGGCATAGATTTGCTCCAACCCGTATCAGATTTTAATCCCATAAACCGAGAGGAGTCCAAGCCATGATATCCTTCGAAAGACTCCTCCATAGATGCAACTCAAAGATCGAAACAAATCTGTCATCCACCTCATGGTTTCAGAATCAGATCCCTTCTATTTTCAAGTTTGAATCCTAGTCGAACTCTTAGACTAAGCCTCTACTTTCATCTATAAATAGGGACCAAACCGGGGCTATTAATCACTCCAAGCCAACTCCTTCCAGCCTCATAAACCGAGAAGAAATCTTTTTCTCTCCAACCTTGAGGCTGCACAAGAATTCCAGTAGCTTAACACCCTCGATAATCCCTCCACAAAGCAGGAACCGTTGCCCGCTTTTACCAGGACTTGATCATCGGGTTATTCCAAAAACCATCACAGAGATCAAGCCGAGAACTCCAAAGAAAATCCTGTCCAACAATTCGAAAGAAACTCCTTCAACCATAGCCGAAGCTCCTGCACCATTTTTCCAGAACCTTGGCCACATAATCTGTTCGAGTTTCCAGCCCAATCACCGTCTGTTTTTCAGACTTGTTCATCGATTTCCAGCAGTCATCAAGCATAGCTTTTGCTCAGAATTCTCGTTATTTTTCCATCCTTAATTCGCAAAGATAAACCACTCTCCTAGTCGAAGTTACACAACATATAACAGAATCTTTTCCACCCGAAACACCTTATCAATCTGATGTCGATATTTCCTTCTAAAATCCAGTAACCATCAGCCGAGAAGTTGAGTTTCGTGTTGGTTAACTTTCGAAAGACCAAGCCTTTGTCTGCATCAAATTGTCGATACCTCGATTGTTCCAGCACTTGTTCGAATCAAATCCTATCAGAATCCGGCTCGAGGAAGGCTAAGAATTCTGTTCGTGTTGTTCTGTGATTCTTCGAAGCCAAGAGTGGAAGGACAATCCCATCGTTTCGCACCATCGATCATTAAAGCAAGTATATCAGCACTGTAAGTGGGCTTTTGTTATATATTTCGTTTCGTTTTTCATAAAATCATATAGTATGTTTTAAATTCCCAATCGATATGTATATGTTGAAATTATGAAAGTATTATTTTGTAAGCACTTAAACTCGAATCTAATTGGATTTGGATGACCCTGATGCGGTGGGATGTAACCGCTTATTAGAACCTTATAATGGTAATCCGTTGTTTCTGGATTATCCAGACCTTTTTCGTGGGTTAGCCATGTTATGACCTCATCTCTAGGAGGGTTAAGTCTAGAGACTGATATAGTACCAAGAAGAAGTAGAATGCTTTACTGTGCTTAAGTATATGAAATTATGAAACAGAATGTTATCTCATGGCTCACATGCAACCAAGTATGTTAAGATACATTCATATCAGTTTATGCAAGTTTTATGATACAAGTTTATGAAAATTATGATATGTATGATATCGATTGTCCCCCTTGCTGAGTAAACCAAAGCACTCAACCTCTTACTCTACATCCCCAGATAAAGCTGAAGAAGAATTAGAGCAAGAAGAAGAGCACCAATTTTGGGGTTGGTGAATCAGTCCGCTGCGTAGTTCAAGATATTTTATGTTTCAAGTTTTCCAGTTTTAAGAAATTTTATTTTTTTCAGTTGTTAAGTTTCGCATTTTTAATTCAGTTGTAAAGACATGATTTCTTTATTTATGGAATATAGACTGGATTTCAGTTGTTATGATATTACGAGCTTATTGGTTTCCTAGTTGTAATGGAAATCAATGCCGGTGTTATTGACCCCGTCTCGGGGCATGACATTTTAGTGGTATCAGAGCTAGCCAGGTTCCATAATCCCGCTCGGAAAAGTATTCTAGTTAAGGAAATAACTAGAAGAAAATTCCGGTTGAAATAGACCAACTGGAGAATAAATACAGTTGGGTGAAATTGTCGTTTCATGATAATTACGATAATCAGAAGTCCAATCTGATTAATCACATGAATACGAAAATTTTTGAATTCTTAAAATTTCCAGTTTCTGTTTTTAAAATTTTATTTAGAAAAAATCGATTTTTAAGAATTATTTTCGGAAATTTTTTCGATTTTCGTACAGTAAACCCTAGCTTCAAGCCGTCGCCGCCGCCTGCCGCCACGATAGCCGTCGACGAGTATACCATTGGGACCGCCTCTTCCAGTCGATCCTTCTGCCAAAATTTCATGTCGATCGGACTTTGTTTGCCCGATCAATTCCTCATTCGAAGCTCAAGAACCCTAACCCCCAAATTATTTCGTTTCCCCGATTTACAGATCGTACCTTGATCGTTTTTGAAATTAAAAATTTTCGTGAAATCCTCCAAGCAAGACGATCGATAGCCCTCTGGCAATTTTGGATTTCAAGCTCCGATTAGGGATTAATTCGAAACCCCTATTATTCGAATTTTAGAACCCTAATTTCGAATTTAAAAAAAAAAAAAAATTCCAGAATTCGAATTCTTGCTTTTGATACTTGATTTTATGTTGTCAAGTATTAATTCCGTGTTTATTTTAGGATGACGAACCCGAGCGCAATCTGTCCAGATTCTCACCAGAAATTGGGAATCTCAAAATTTAGACCATCGTCATTAGACTTCTTAAAATGTCAAGAATCTCCAAGCATAAATAAGATAATCTGAAAAAAATCAGTGAATTCGAATTCTGCGATGCTATTCTTTCATTGACCAAGATTTTGCTACAAGTCTAATTGAATTTAAAAAAAAATTCCAGAATGAATTCTTGCTTTTGATACTTGATTTTATGATTTGTCAAGATTTAATTCCGTGTTTGGGTTTAGGTATGACAACCCGAGCGCAATCTGTCCAGATTCTCAGTATGGAGCAAGAAATAGAAGCTCAAGGAAGCTAAAGCTGAACTGATAGAAGTTGCGGAACATCTGAGAGGAGATGTCTATAGAATTAGCTACTATCATCATCAAGCTAATGAGCAGCTTGAGGAATCTAAGGAAGAAGTAGCTAGAATAGACGAACTCCATAGGACTGCAGAGGAAAAATGCGTAGTCCAAAGACAGCAGCTGGATCAATGGCTGATCATATTCTTTCACTTCAAAATACGAACCATCGCCTGTCTATAAGCAATGGTTACTGGGGTATAGTTACTCATCTCCTGAATGTCAACAGTGATCTAAGGGAAGCCAATGATCACATGAGAAATCTTCTGGATGTTTCGATTCAGAGAATTCAGACGAAGACCCTGAGGAAGAACCCATGCAGGAAGATGTCGTAGAAGAATTAGGAAGTGGAGAAGTGATAGATCCATAGTTCTTAGAAGCTTTGTTTAGGAGTTTTTGTTTTCATTTTATTCAATGTTCAGCAGTTTCCTTTTAAGTAGTTGTGATAAACATTTTTCCAGTGATTAATAAAAGTATCATTTTTGTTTATCATGTCTTCTTTATCTTTCCGCTATCGTTTTATCTCCGCGCAAGATTTTAGATTCGTGTTATTAGGAAATGGCCGGACGTCCAACCCGCAACAACCGTAATCCAAACTATGCTGTTCCTCCCAACTCTAATGAGGAGAGAACTAATGGAAATCAGAATCCTCCACCTGCACCGCCACAACCTCCGAGGGTGGGACTGAGTCGTGAAGACTTGGCAGCAATAGCCACCATTGTGGCCACAACACTTCAAGGTTTGAATAACCCTGCTGTTAATCAACCTCAAGCACAGCCAGCACGTCCGCAAGGTGTAAAGTACCACTATGAATCGTTGCGGAAGAACAGAGTTCCAACCTTTGATGGCAACTCAGACTCGGAGATGGCCCAGAACTGGCTGAAGCAAATAGAGAACCACCATAGACTGTTGGAAGTACCGGATGATATCAAGGTGGAAGTTACCACGTCTTTTCTCATCGACCAAGCTGGGAAGTGGTGGGAAAACGTGTCACCACTTATGCTAGAAGCGGGACCAATCACATGGCAAAGGTTCCGAAGTACCTTTCTAAAGCAGTACTTTCCAACTGCGGTCCAGAACCAGAAGCTGCGAGAGTTTGAAAACCTGACACAGACTCCAGACATGACAGTGGTAGATTATACCGCGAAGTTCAACTCGCTGGAACATACGCGCCGAGCATAATGGCAGACGAGTCTCTTAAACTGCATCGCTTCAGGATTGGACTGAACAGTCGTATCCAATCCGCCCTTGCGATTTTCGAAACCGCAAATTTTGGAGATCTTGGGATCTAAGCAGCAGCCATCGGGGCTGAAGCAGACATAAAGCGTCGCGAGGAGAGAATTTAAGCGCAAGCGACCCTCCACCAGTCAGCATACCTCTAGAAGTCAAAACTTCAAGAGGCCTAGTCCATCCAGCAACCAGCAAAGGGGACCCACAGTAGGCCCAACTCAACCGATGTACCCTAAATGTTCGAACTGTGGATTCAACCATCTGGGGAATCTCTGGAGAATGTAAAGGTGCATGTTTCCGATGTGGGAAGAGGCCACCGAATTGCTGAGTGTCCCGAACCTGATATGAGGGGGACGACTGTAAGGAATAACGGCCCTCCTAGTAAACCAAATGAGACTAAGAACGCCAGAGAGTGTTTGCTATAACGCGAGAAGAGGCCGAGGACGCAAACGACGTTGTGGCAGGTACCATTTATTTAAAACGAATTACCTGCGTATACATTGTTTGATTGTGTTGCCACACACTCGTTTATATCTAAGAGGTTTACTAAGAAACTAGCCCTTAAGCCAGAAATGCTTAGTGAACCATATAACGTAGCAACACCAGCAATAAGACCCTTATAGCACATAGCATACATCGAGATTGTAATCTTAGTATTAATGAAATCAAGTTTAATGCTGAGCTAATTCAACTCAAAATGGTAGATTTTGATGTTATATTGGGAATGGATTGGCTATCCAAACATCATGGAGTAGTAGACTGCCGTAACAAGAATGTTAAACTACGGACTCCAGATGAGAAAGAGATCGTATACCACGGCAAAACTAAGGAATGGAAATTCCTTCTGTCAGCAGCACAAACTTGGAAAGCTGTGAAGAACGGTGAAGAAGTTTACCTAGCTACATAAGCGAGGTTAAGAGGAAGATGAACCCAGGATAGAAGACATACCCGTTGTACAAGAATTTCCGGATGTCTTTCCTGAAGAGCTCCCGGTTCTGTTCCAAACCGAGAATTGGAATTTGATATTAATTTGGTGCCAGGCGCTACACCAATTTCTAAGGCACCATACCGAATGGCTCCAGCCGAACTGAAGGAACTTAAGGAACAACTGCAGGAGTTATTGGACAAGAAACAAATCAGACCAAGTGTATCCCCATGGGGAGCTCCAGTGTTGTTTGTAAAGAAGAAAGACGGGAGTATGAGATTATGTATCGACTACAGAGAGTTGAACAAGATCACAATCAAGAACAAGTACCCTCTTCCAAGGATAGATGACCTATTCGATCAACTCAAAGGCGCTAAAGTGTTTTCCAAGCTCGATTTAAGGACAGGCTATCACCAACTAAAGATTAAAGCAGAAGACGTGCCGAAAACCGCATTTAGAACACGGTATGGGCATTACGAGTTCACGGTGATGCCATTTGGCTTAACAAACGCGCCAGCCGTATTCATGGATTTAATGAATCGTCTACTCAAGCCATTCCTGGATGACTTTGTAGTAGTGTTCATCGACGACATACTCATTTACTCGTCAAGCAATGAGGAACACGAACACATCTTCGCCTCACTCTACAGACATTGAGTGAGAAAGAACTCTATGCCAAATTTAATAAATGTGAATTTTGGCTAGAAAGCGTATCTTTCTTAGGACACATCATATCAAAAGAAGGCGTGTCAGTGGATCCTAAAAAGGTAGAGGCAGTTTTAGATTTGCCTAGACCAACGACAGTGACTGAAATCCGAAGCTTCTGGGATTAGCTGGTTACTACCGGAAGTTTGTCGAAGGATTTTCGTCAATAGCAGTACCTCTTACCAGGCTCACACAAAAGAACGCAAAGTTCATATGGAGTAAATGAGTAAGACTGTAGAAGAGTTTGAGACTTTAAAGGAAAAGCTCTCAACTGCACCTGTACTGGTATTACCAACTGAAGACATGAGTTTCACTATTTATAGTGATGCATCTAAAGAAGGACTAGGATGTGTACTCATGCAGGAAGGAAGAGTGATTGCTTATGCTTCAAGACAGCTCAACCCCATGAGCAAAACTACCCTACGCATGACCTCGAGTTAGCCGCAGTAGTGTTCGCCTTGAAGATTTGGAGACACTATCTGTATGGCGCCAAGTGCGAAGTGTTCACGGACCATCAAAGCCTCAAGTACTTGTTCACTCAAAAGGAACTCAACATGAGGCAGAGACGATGGATCGAACTTCTAAAAGACTACGATCTCACTATTAGCTACCACCCCGCAAGCAAACAAAGTAGCAGATGCTTTGAGCCGGAAAGGCAAAGGAAAAATAATCTTAGCTACGGTCTCAGCTCAACCTTGTCTTCGAGAGACCATCAAGCTAAGCCAAGATCAAGATCCGAGCCTAACCAAGCTAAAAGAACAAGTCAGTGAGAAGAATTATTACTGACTTTGAGATCGATAACAATGGAATTATGTGGATGAAAGGACGATTGTGCGTGCCAGATGCGAACAACATAAGACAGGAAGTAATGTCTGAAGAGCACAAGTCAAAGTTTTCAGTCCACCCTGGGAGTACAAAGATGTACAAGGATCTGAAGGAAAGTTTTTGGTGGAACGCAATGAAAAAGGACGTAGCTGATTTGTTGCCCGATGCTTAGTATGTCAGCAAGTGAAAGATGAGCATCAGAGACCCGGAGGACTTCTTCAACCTCTGGAAATCCCGGAATGGAAATGGGATCACATCTCCATGGATTTTGTCGTGGGACTACCAAAGTCAAAACAGAGCCATGACGGAATATGGGTAATTGTTGATAGACTAACCAAGTCAGCACACTTCCTACCTGTCCGTATGAACTACAACTTAGACAAGTTGGCAACCCTATATATGGACAATATAGTGAGATTGCATGGAGTCCCAGTGAGCATCCTATCCGACAGAGATCCTAGATTCGTGTCGCGCTTCTGGAAAAGCTTTCAGCAAGCTATGGGAAGTAAAGTGACTCTTAGCACGGCCTATCACCCGCAAACCGACGGCCAGACAGAGAGGACTATCCAAACCCCTCGAAGATATGCTAAGAGCTTGTGTATTGGATTTTACTGCAAATTGGAGAGAACTATTACCTCTAGTCGAGTTCGCTTACAATAACAGCTACCATAGTAGCATTGGGATGGCGCCATACGAAGCACTCTATGGGCGCAAATGCCGATCACCATTATACTGGGATGAAGTAGGAGAAAGAGCTATCACAACCGGACCTGAATTAGTGACCCGCTAACTACTGACAAGATAGCCATCATCACAAAA